>JZKD02S2291519.1:0-15091 GCA_000966675.3 Picea glauca
CTTCGCTAGAAGAAGCTCCGTCAAAAAACATCTTCCACACAGAGGAGCTTTGAGGGGAAATCGGATGATCAGGGCTGGGATGTTTTCTGATTAGTAAAGAGCTTTCAGGGGCATCTGTAAGCTGCAGCAAACTAGACCCCAAGTCGGTGTCAAGTGCAAAGATGGGGTGATTGGTAGGGTCTGCTTCATCACTGACAATATAGGCTAGTTGGGATTCTTTGTATAATCTCCTTTGTTCCCCTCCAAAGACCGGAATGGTGGCGTATGTGAGATCCATTTGTAGTGTCCCTCCAAGTTTTTTAATCCATGATCTAGACAATAGCATACCAAATTTGGGGGGAACGTCGGCTACCACAATATCCATGACCACACTTTTCATGGGCAACTGAAACAGGGAAACCACCAGGTCTTTGATGACTCCTAGACACTGCACTCTCCTTGAATCGAAAGAATATAAATCATGATAAGTTCTTGTCACCTCCAGTCCCAATTCTTCCATGACTATTTTTGGCATAAGGTTATGGGAAGCCCCTGAATCCATGAGGCAGTTATGCAGCACTTTATCATGTATGTTCATGGATGTGTAGAAGGGGGTGGATGAGTCATCTCTATCTTCTACCATAGGGCCTAAGATGGCTTCTCATCCTGAAGGTTTACCGAGTCAAAGGGGGGCTGAGGGTACTCAGATTGTAGCAGCTTGGAGAGGGATCTTTTAAAATCTTCGTTTTTAACTAGCTCTGAGAGGGGGACCTGGATCCTGATCTTTTGAATTTCATGTTCAAAATTAAAGGATGGAATGGGCTTAGGAGCTTCCCTTACCTTGGTGACGGGTTCTTTGACTGCTGGCACAGCGCTCTGAGCTCTTTTATCCTTAGTAGCGACTGCTGCAGATCTAGTAGGTCTTTCTTCTATGAGGGGCTGGTCTGGGCTGTCAAAGTCTCCTTCTTTCCTTCTCGACCTGAGATTATATCTGTTAGAAGTGTGACAGACCCTTTGCTCTTTCCCCAACTCATGAATTTGAGCACTCATCAGGGATTCTTCATATGTGGACTGCGTCAAATGGGGAAAAGGGGGAGCTTCTTTAATACAGTGAATTTCAGGGCCAAACTCGTCTATCTTCTCTCTTTCCTCATGATCAACTAGGTTGTTTTGGAGGGGGGTTTGAACCCTTTGATCTTCTCTGTCTTTTACCCTTTTTTCCCTCGGGAAAACCTGAGGCATATTGTTAGTAGGTCATCTGAAACCTCTATTATCAGTGTTCTGGGGATTTTTGTACATGGGCTTCCCCTCTAATTCCCACCTCTCCATCTTGGCAGCAAGCGATTTTAGTGTTCTAGTTGTCTCATCTGTCTGATGGGGCAAGGGAGAGGAACTGGATGAGGAAGCTTCAGGCCTGTTCTTGGACGTATTTCTATCACCTGCATTCCTGAGTCGGTTGACAGCCAATATGTTAGATTCTACCTCCACAGCCGCATCTTGCATGTGGGCCAGCGTAGCAGCTCTTCTCTCCCTTAGCAGTAAGCAGAAATCAGGATCAAAAGCGTTGGAGTAAGTGATCTTTGCAGAGGCTTCGGAGGGCTTTATCTCAACAGGGATTCTGTTGTACATTTTATTAAATCTCTTGGAGAAGTCGGAGACAGACTCTCCTTCCTTTCTCTTCAACGACCCAAACTCTGTCATGTAATACATGAAATATTTTTTATCTCCCCACTGTCTGAGAAAGGTACTATCTAAAGCTTCGATTCCATCAATAGATCCAGGAGGCAGGGCCTTGAACCATTTTCTAGCCTCTCCTTGGAGACTATGGACAAAAATTCTCATACATACGTCTGCGTGCATGATAACATTATCATCTGCGAAAGTATAAAAGGATGCTAGGTGTTCTTCAAAAGCTATGTCCCCCTCACCTGTAAACTTGGGCAGCTGTTTTAGGTATCCTTCTGGTGGGAGGGAATTGAGAAGTTGTGGTAAGACAAGAGGAGCATACCTAGCGGCTATGATGGTCTCCATTGCGGTCATAGGGGGATTTGCTATGGCCATATGGATATTATGTAAAGTGGAACTCGGAGGAGAAGAAACTCAGAACGTGGATACCAGGGATGAGTTCTTAATGGGAGTGGGAAACAAGAGAGGATTTAAGCAGAAAGTTAATGAGCTCAAGTCAGCAGGTGCTCCTCCTTATGCAGGAGTGGGGAAATCTTATGTGGTCCTGGGTCTACGCCAAGGTATAGCTTCAGAGGAGAGGGGAGTGACAAGGATTTCTCCCTCCAATCCCAGACTAGGAGGGGAAAACTCAGCAGGAACACTCCCAAAATTTAGGAAACAGGAAACTTCTGAAGGAGGTCTATTAAGAATCTGAGGAGGAGAAAATGGAGTTCTTACAGAAGGAGATGGCGGATTACCTATTTCGGTGGTGGAAGCTTCTTCTTCAAGAGCCTTTCCTTTTCTGAGAACCACCTCTGGATCGGTTTCAGGTGTAGCTATGGGCAGCTGTGGATGAGACCGCGTGTGTCTGCCTCTGAAAGCCACAATTGATAGAGCAAGTTCTCCCCAGCGGAGTCGTTACAATGGAGTCGCCAGGTGCACAGCAACAATCTTGATAATTCTGATATCTGATGCACCTTCAGAATTAGTTAATCGTTTTCGTTCAATCCCGGGGAAAATATTCAACTTCGTCCTCGGCAACGACGCCAGAAATGTTGGCGACGGAAGTCACTACTGGATTGCTAGCAGGAGCAGAGCCCGACACCCATCATTTTTATGTCACGGTTGTTTATAGATGGGTGATCGAATGGAGGGAAACTCAAAACAATAGCGTTCCAATTCTGAAACCAGGCCAGGTATGCATGGGCAAGTGAGATCTTGCGTAAATTTCAGACAGTGAGCTGTAATAAAGGGTGAATAGGTGGAAGACTTATATAAGAGGAAAGCAGGGGTCTGTTATTAACATCGGGTTTCTAACAGGTTGAGGAAGAAGACGTCCAAATGTGATATCATCTTACATTCAAACGCAAAAGCCAGAGAATGCAGCAATGCAACAATAAATCTTTTATCATATCATAAATGCAATAATTTACACGAATCAGTCAATCACGAACTCTCTTAGCATGAGATGAAAATTAGATGGAGTAAGAAAAATTGTCTGTCATAAAACACGATATCTCATATACAGATGCATAACCAACAAACTAGAATATCAGTTAAAACTTTACAGTAGGGAGCTCTGCTCTACCATCGATCACTACAAAATGGAAAAAATGCCTACATATACTCTTCCCTTCCTTTCGCCCAGTAGAGGCATCTCAGAACTTTCAATGGGTGACGTCTCCTCAATCAAATCTGTCCTTTGTTCCCCTGTCATACGTCTCTTTAATTCAGCATGGCTCACGCCAGGGGGTAGCTGAGCCCTTTGAATGTTGAATTGGCGTGAGCAGGTTCCTCTGGCGAGTTGAAGACTCGGCGTGGCCTTCCTGAAGAGAACTGGTATAGGGGACCCTCCCGGGTAGACTTTCAGTCGGGACCTCCATACTCTGTAATAAATGAGTGATGTGAGGTTTCACCCACCCTCTCTCTTCTTTATCCATTCCGAGCAGGTATCGGGATCCAAATCACGTCGACCTGGAGTCTGAAGAGCATAGTGCCCCCCTTCTGAGACTTAGTTCGGAACCTTCGGCCAAATGAAAACGAAAGCGCCCCTCTTCCAGACCTCCTTCTCGATGACCAGGCGCCAAAACCATGGGCCCGACTCTGGGCACTTTCGGAGCTTCGGGATTCGGGGTTTCGAGGGGTGAAGTGATGAGGAGATCTTACCGCGCGAATTCCCGAACGTCGACATGAAGTAGATAGGTTTCGCGCGTCCTTCAAATGGACGGCCCAGATATTATTTACTATTATAAAGAGGTTGTCCCCCCCTTTACCCGCTTGCTTGATATGACCTGGGGCTGAGACCCTGGGCTTCGTTCGAAGGGTGCTTCGGAGTTTCGTCGATCGGCACTTCCAAGTGCAATGAGCTGAGAGCTCCCTGTTTCCCGAAACCTCGATCTGCGATATGCCGACAGGCTACCACCTGTCCCGGTGAGAAGAAATCATATTCTTGAAGCTAGGTGTCGTTGAATTTCAAAGGGAAGAACTTTACCTTTTTCGGCTTGATAATTTTCAGAACACTAGGCATGTGGTCGAAAAACCACCCTCTAATATTGAATACGAAATGCCCCATGCATTTAGCATTAAAATTTCAGATAAGAGAAAACGATCTAATCTTTTGGCGATAAGGTCATTTCCTTTCCGCCCATTTCACCAAGTTTGAGAAATCCTCTGCAGAGCTACATCCACAAGGGCATTCGAAGTGATACAATTTGAAAAAAAACCTTCTTGTGATTCCTTTCTAGCATGCTCCCCCCATATTTATTTGGAAGAAATTGTAAAGTTTAGTTCCCCTCCCAAAATAATAATATTTCCATGTAGAACCCCTGACGAAGTGAGCCCATCCCAGAAAGGAATGCGTTGAACATACGGACCGTATAGGTTAACCACTTTGAAAGAAAATTCAGAAATGGATCCACTAGTTCTAATATCGAACCTGAACCAACCTACGATGAGGAGATACTTCTAAATCTAGATCTCCAAGCTGTTAAAAGACCCCTAGAATGACACACTGAGTCTGAGGACATAAAAGACCAATCCTTTAACCAAGATTTGAGAAGACCTTCAACCTTATCACTAGAATAATAACATCTAGATTTTGCAACGATACTAGCCGTTTGAGGGATAAAATTTTATGGGTGCCCCCAACCCCTTTGATATTTAATGAGAGAACAATCATTGGGAAACATTAGGATGAGCTAACCCCACTCTAAGGGCCCAAAAAATATTTACTATCTACCAGCCTGCACCTCCTTTTTTGCTTCATTTGAGCCTTAGAAAGAAAATACTTCTTACCTACCTGAACCTCGAGAGCCTTGTCAAAGGCTAGTCCCCCACCGGAGGCTCCTGTCGACCCTATTTTGACTCAAGATCCAAGGAAATAATCATATTTGACAAAATATTTGGAATACGAGCTATCACTTGGGGAAACCTTTGAAGGAGAGGGGGAGTCAGGGAGGGGAGCTTCATAGAGGAGAATGTCCCCCCGACAAGAAGAGCAAACAACATTTGCCTCGGGTTCATCACAAGATCAATCAATCGGTGGGGAGGAAAACCCATTATCCAAGCATGGGGTAGACCCATGCTTGAATGAAGACAATGAATTGACCTCAACATCACACACGGGAGGAAATTGACGAGTATCCACTTTTAAAAAATTATTTGAAAGAGAGAGGGAATTACATTAACCCTTATCAGTCGACTCATTCCACCTTTTCTCCTATAAAGGGGAAGACTCCACTGTTTTTTTCTTCACCAAGGCTTCACAATTAGAATCTCCAAAGCCCAAGGGGACACCTTCCTCACTCACATTAACCTCTGTGTTATTTCTCTTCCAGAATTTTTAAAAAGGTAGAAACTAAGAGGGTTATTGTTTGCACTGTGCCAGTAGATGGCCAACCTCATTGCATCCAAAACACTGGAATGACACCTTCAAGTAATATATTATTTGTATCCATGTGAAGCCTTTCCAAAACCAGCTCCATTTCATCATGTAACCCATCCCGCATATCCACTTCTTCGTGTATCCAATCCCATCACCGATCTAATTTTGTGTCCCAATCGGGTTCCAAGCCACAAAACCTTCCTAATTTATTTCCAATGGCCTTCAACATCTTTTCGTATCAAAACATCACTAGTATATTGGGAAATATCTCCCATACCTTTGTCAGGGCCAACTGATCGCATGTAGGATCGAAGGCCGCCGATAACTCCTTGAGAACCAAACCAAAGGGTCCCCAACCCCAAATTAAACCGAAAATTTGGTTTAGGTCCTCCTTGGATCAAAACTTAAAACATATCCACCCTCTGGATAGGGTGTGTAACACAGGTTTGTAACCTAGAATGTCAAACCAATTCTCATCAACCCAGTTACCCAATGCTTTTGGAGTCACAACCTTTCTGCATAACCTCATAATTGTTGTTTTACCCAAAATCTTTGGAATCTCATCTAAGGGAATGTCATCCTTTGCTACCATTTTTGGTCACTTTTAGTTGCTTTCCAACACTTTATTTTTGTCTTCCTCACTGGGCTTGGTGATTGATTTGAATCCTCATGATGCTTATCTTTGAATTGAGAAGAAAGATCGATGCCTTTGATATCTAATGAGCTCTGTCCCTATATCTATCATGTTTACCACACTCACCGCCTTTCAAACTAGAATTAAAAACCTGGGAGGACCTTATCTAAGACACATGTATGTCTTCATGTGACAGATCATTCCCCTTTCCCTTGAGAACAATGTCTCTTGGATTTGCATACGTAGAAAGTAATGGCTCTGCCACCCTGAGATATTTTCCTCAATTTGCAAAAATTGCATGGGGATCCAACGTCCCTTGTAGGATTATGTCTTTGGATTAGATTTCCACCTGTCTTTGTATGAATTCTACATCTAAAACAAAAATGTCCTCCGAGAACCCCAACTCGCCATCATAATCTACCTTGTCATGTCGGCCATTTGTATCCATTCACTCTATCGTTAATCAGTACCTCCCATCTGAAAAAGATGATGCCATATCCATTACCTCATAGATATTATTACATTGACCCTACCCACACCTTTCGACTATCATTGACATCTGTAAAAAATTCAAATTTGAGGCCCACAGCTAATGTTTTCTCTCCAAGCACTTTCAGGAATGCCTCGTTATACAAAAACTATTGATTTCAATAAAACTCCTTAAATACAAATGTACAAGCTTAAATGTCCAAACTCTTATATATAAATGTCATTGTCAAGCACATCATCTCATTCAAGACGAAGAAATAAATATGTCTATAGAAATTTCTATTTACAGTGTTAGGAGTCTTCTTTCTACAAATATTATGTCTTTCTTTAAAAAAAAATGTTAACCCGGAATTAGCTATGAATTTGCAAGATGAAAGAAAATTAGAATGGACAAGTCATCAAAGAACTTAAAATGATTATCACATTTAAACTCAAAAATAATTTTGATAGACACACATTTCAAATCTCGTGCTTTAGACTCAAATTCTGATAAATCACTAATGTAATGTCCCAACTAGTTCTTTGTGGGAGAAATTAATAATAATATCCCAAATGTAGTGAGCTTAACAATGTCTGAAACAAGAGGGTTGAAAACAACTCAACAAGATCTCGATGATAATTAGAGAAAGTGAATTAAATGCATGTATTTTTTTACAAGTAGGGATTTTGCTCCTTTGAACCTGAAATATCATGAGAAATGAATGGAAAAATATAGAGAAAGAGTTGATCAGACTTAGATGTTCTTGTTGCCAAACATACATGGAAAACCTGATGGAAAGAATCAAGAAGAAATAAAGATGAGGAATAAAGTTAAGCAAGCTAATTCACAAAATCTTGGAAAGGAAAAACTTCCTTCTTGCAAACTCTCCATCGCTGTAAAAACTCATGTCTTCCAATAATAACCAACAGACCAACCTCTTGACTTCCTTTCACCTCTTCTTTTATAATATTCTTGAAGCTTCTTTAGGGTTAGAGTTAGGGTTTTTTTTTCCCCTTTGTAAATGTGAAATTATATATTCGTGTCATCAACTGGGACCCACTTTAGAAGCTCATGAATTTCTTTCAATAAACAATTTTCCAAAAATAATGTGTCGCCAAGCTAGAAAATAATTTGGGCTGTAATTTGATTTGTAGGATGTGATAGTCATTATTTCAGCCATGGAAACCAATTCCATTTTTTTCTTCTCGTCTCAAGCTTTCCAATGAGCTATTGTTTGCTCAATTTGGACATCGGGATCAAAATTTATGGCCTCTCGAAGATGCAGACTCAACAACTGTTGATCTATGCACGTGAATTATGAACCCTTCATTAAAAATTGACCTGATTTATCCCACATTTTTTAGCGAATAGTTCTCATACATGTTTATAAGAAAAATGCATCCCCATATTATTTGTGTGTGAAATAGAGAGAACTATGGAGATCTTTGTAGCTTGTGCATAGTGTAACTTTTGGTTACCACGTCACTGCCCAGTCATCATGCCAAGTCACTTGCCCAGTCATCTATGTGTCCAATAAATATCATCCAAGTGTCACTCGGGTTAGGTTCACTTCATTTCCACGTGTCACAATATGGTAGGTCCATGTCACTGCCACATGTCACCTAGGTATAGGTCCACCTCACTACCACATGTCAATCAGGGATAGGTCCACCTCACTGCCACGTGTCCCAATATGCCAAAGGAGGGGGAAAGGGATCAAACTTAGGAATATAATGGAAAAAATCATGAAATAATAATATCAAAAAATATAATTATGTAGGGGGGAAGGGATAAAACTTAGGAATACAATGAATAATTTCATGAAATAATAAAATCGAAAAATATAATTATGTAGAAATAGGGCATTGCAGAGGTAGGGTATTGCGAGTAAAATGACTAAGTCATGAGGATGAAATTTGGGTAATGCAGAAATGGGAAGTGCAAATTAAGTATTGTGGAAAGGTGTGTTGCGGGTTAGGAGTGGAAGGTGAAAATATGGGTATGGGCTCCCACGTCTGCATTCAAAAGTAAAAAATAGACTTAGGGGTGGAAGGTGGAAATAAGGGTACGGGCTCCCGCATCCGCATTCAAAAAAATGTGGGTTTTGGGGTTAGGAATGGAAGGTGGAAATTATGGAGTATGGGTAGTAGTATAGACTATGGCTAGTAGCGAAAATGTCTAAGTATGGAGGAAGGAAAATGAGGAAATATGGAGAATAAAGAGGAAGGAAAATGAGGAAAAATGACGAAGATGAAGAAAAAATGCAACATTGATTCTGAATTCTTAAAACCTGATGGATCTTCATGATCAATAGGTGAAGGGTATTTGAAACTTTCCAAATTTGAAAAATAAATTTATCTCCATTTGAAATAAACATATGTTCACATATTTACCCCAATCACTTAGTTCATGGGTGTCAGAAAAACACATCAACAAGAGTCAGACCAGAAAAATCCAGGTCGTTTTCAATCAATAAAGTGAGGCACATGAAAAGCAGGTGCAAAGGTGTTGGCATTAATTCCCATGCCCTGAGAAGTCTCAGACTGCTCACAACCGTCCCAAGAGACCTAGAAAGAATCGCCATTACACTTGACTAACCAAGAAACCATTATGATGAGCAAATAATTATCATCCTCTAAAGCTTCCAAAATTTGTTTAAACTACCTATAATCTTGGTCCTTAGGGAGCATTCCCTGAGCGACCGTAGTCTTATCATGCCAATATAGTTCCAAATTCTTGTATAATTTGGACTCCCTAGTTCAAGTGCAGCCCATGTCTGGTATAATATCCCCTACCTGAGCATTAACAAATTCATAATCTTGGGAAACCTGAATGATATTTACATCCTCCTCCAAAGCTAGGATAACCTCCTGAACTTCTTGAGGCAGACGCAGCATAAAACCTTGCAGCTTCCACAGCAGGCAAGGTAGCGTGGATTTGGTGAACATGATCCTTCCTAGCATAGGTGGCACACTGTTGGGTATGTGTTATAGTCTTTGCACGACTAGCTCTAGTGTCTGCTACGTTGTGTCAGGCACGCAGGGGAGTTTGAGGGGGGGAGTAGTGGGGGGGGTAATAGGCCCCCCCTTCGGGGGTTGCAAGGGGTGCAATAGCCCCCCTGTGTGGGGGTTCGGGGACAGCACCCCCAAGAAAAAAAATTGCCTCGCTTTTTGTGTCACCTCAATTTTCATGTCCATTGTTGGGTAGTTTTTCGATGCATGGATTTTGTCGATGGTTCTCTATTTCCGGTTAAGAAATTAGGGTTGTTAACTAATCCAGGTCAATGGGTTAAGGTTTTGGATGTCGCCAGCTCCTATGTGTATTTTGTATTGTAAATAATGTATCACTATGAATGAATATAAAATATGTTGGTTTTCTCGGTTTGGGTTTCCAAGGGAAAAATCTATGTGTAATCTGTGTATTTTCCAATGTATCTTTTTAATTCTTTTATTGAAAATATGTTTGCGGTAAAATATTGTACAAGGTTAAAATCTACATTTGGTATCAGATCCAGGTTGGCTTTAGGGGGACGCCTTTGTGGTCAAGGGTTTGGCTCGGGATTGTGATAAGCCTTGTTACAGTGGGAGATCTGTGTTATTGATTTTTTAGGTGAAAAGAAATGGCAAGCAGTTCGAAAATGGTGATCGAGAAGTTTAATGGGAAAAATTTTGTGTTGTGGAAGCTCAATATGGAAGATCTGTTGGTGGACAGAGATCAGTGGATCCAGGTACTGCACCTACAGGAACTTCAGCAGATGACTGGAAAAAGTTGGATCGGAAGGCGAAGAGCACAATCTGGTTGTGTCTCTCAGATTCAGTATTATTGAATCTATCAGAGGAAGCTATAGCCAAAGATTTATGGGATAAGTTGGGGAAGTTGAATCAGTCTAAGTCCCTAGTAAATAAACTATTCCTGAGAAATAAGTTTTATAACCTGAGGATGAGAGATGGAGACTCGGTGGCAAATCATTTGAATGCCTTCAATACTGTGGTAAGTTAGTTAGTATCTATTGAGATTAAAATTTCAGATGAGGATATGTGTATCAATTTATCGTGCTCTTTACCATACTCTTGGGATAGTCTAGTTGTGGCCATAGGTAGTAATACAACTGTGGCCCTTGAAGTTGGATGAAGTGGTCTCATCCTTGTTGTCGGAGGAGATGAGATGGAAGAACAAGGAAGGAAAGAGAACATATGCATTATTTGTAAGAGGACGCTCCAAGGAAATAAATATATATAAGTCCTCAAGTGGGAGATCTAAGTCTAAGGGAAGATCTAAGTCTCCCAAAAATTTTGTAAAGGTGTGTTGGAGATGTGGAAAAGAAGGGTACTACAAGAAACAGTGTAAATCCAAAGTTGAGAAAAAGAAGGGATCTGAAGAATCTCCTTCTACAGAAGAAAATACCTCCAAGGAAGAAGGAGGGGTTGTGTACTTAGATTCTTCAAGCACACATGCAGATCATGAGGCATGGTTGGTTGACTCAGGTGCATCCTTTCATATGACTCCCCACAGGGAGTGGTTCTATGAATATGAAAGGTATGATGGAGGTAATGTTTTCCTAGGTGATGTTTCGACAACCAGAATCATAGGTCGAGGAAAAGTCAAGTTGAGGCTCATAGATGGAAGGATTAGAACACTACCTAGTGTTCTTCACATACCAGGATTGGCCAGAAATTTGATTTTTGTAAGAAAAGTGGATAATGCATGGGTAAAAACAATATTTGAAAAGGAAATCTGCAGGATGGTTCAAGGAGCAATGGTGGTGTTGAAGGGAGTTTGGTTTGGAACTATGTATAATATTCAATGAAGCATTATTAGTGATGGGTGTTATAGTTCCATTGTTCCTGATATTGGAGTTGAAGAAGAAAGAACTCCTACAGTCTCTGGAGAAAAGGTTATGTTGCGGCATCAAAGAGGGGCATATCAGAGAGAATGGTCTTTGACTACTACATGGTAAAGGTATGGTTGAAGGTATGTCTAAATTCTCTTTGGATTTTGATTTTTGTGAACATTTTGTATATGGGAAGCAGAATCGGGTAATATTCCCCTCTGGTGCAATGAGGGCAGAAGGAATTTTACAGCTAGTTCACAGTGATGTGTTTGGACCTTTGACGGTTCCATCATTGGGAAAATGTGTGTACTATGTCTCATTTATAGATGGCTTCTCGAGGAATACTTGGATATATTTCATCGAGAAGAAAATTGAAGTCTTTGATAGGTTTAAAGAGTTTAAGGCTTTTGTTGAGAATCAAACAGAGAAAATAACTAAGGTTTTGAGGAGAGATAATGGCAGAGAGTTCTACGAGAATGAATTTGAAGAATTATGTAAGAAGTGTGGTATAGAAAGGTAGAAGACTACTCCATATACACCTTGGCAGAATGGAATTACAAAAAGGATGAACATGACGTTGATGGAAAAAGTAAGGTGCATGCTCAGTGGTGATGGGTTAGGGCAAGAATTATGGGCAGAGGCAGTGGGTATTGCATGTTACCTAGTCAACAGATCACCCTCATCAACATTGGATGACAAGATTCCACAAGAGGTATGGATTGGTAAGAAATCTTCTCTCACACATCTCAAGGTATTTGGTTGTGAGGCATATGTTCATGTTCCAAAGGAAAATAGGAGTAAGCTAGATAATAAGGTTGAAAAGTTTATCTTTATTGGGTATAAAGATGGTCTCAAATATTATAATATTTGGAACCCATAAACTAAGAAGGTTTTGTATAGTCGAGATGTGGTATTTAGAGAAATGAAAGATGTTGTTAAACAGGAAGTCCTACTAAGTAAGGAAAAACCATAGAAAACAGAATTTGATTTAAAGGATGATGAATCAAACTCTACAGAAGAACAGGAACCATAATAAGAAGATCCTCACACTCCATTATTGGGGAGATCTGTTCGAGAAAGAAGGCTACCGGAAAGGTATACTCCTTCTAATTTCCATTCAAGTTTTGCTTTGTTTATTATTGATCATGATCCTATAACTGTCAGGGAGGCAGTGGATTCAGAGGATGGAAAGATCTGGAAAAAGGCCATGGATGAAGAAATGACAGCCTTGAATAAGAATGAGGCTTGGGATCTAGTGGAGTTGATGAATGGAAGAAATCCCATTGGAAACAAATGGGTATTTAAAAATTAGTTGAATGTAGAAGGAAAAGTGGAGAAATACAAAGCTCGGTTAGTAGCAAAGTGTTATTCCTAGGTTGAGGGAATTGATTTTGGTGAGATTTTTTCTCGTATTGCCAACTTAACTTCTATAAGATTTTTGTTATTTGTTGTTGTTGCATTTGATTTTGAAGTAGAATAGATGGATGTGAAGACAACATTAGTACATGGGAATCTCTAAGAAGAAGTCTATATGAAGCAGCCAGAAGGCTTTGCTATGAAGGGAAAGAAGGAGCTGGTATGCAAGCTGAAAAAGTCCTTGTATGGTTTAAAACAATCACCAAGGATGGAGTATCAAAAAATTGATACTTATATGCTGGGACTTGGCTTCACAAGAAGCAAAGAGGATCATTTTGTATTTTAAATTAATTGGTGATCATTTGATTTATTTGGTCTTGTATGTGGATGACATGTTGCTGATAGGAAACAACAAGAATATTATCCAGGATGTAAAAACTCAGTTGTCCTCTAAAATTGACATGAAGGATCTTGATGCTTCAAATTTCATTTTGGGCATGGAAATTTAACGAGATTGGAAAAAGAGGAAAGTTTGGTTAAATCAGAGAAAATATGTCGCGACAATATTGCAGAGGTTTAATATGCAAAAATGTAAATCGGTGAAGGTCCCTATTCCTGTTGGTGTAAAGTTATATGTGGATCAGTGTCCCATGACACGGGAAGAGGAGGATGACATGTACCATGCTCCATATACGAGTGTAGTTGTCAGTTTGATGTAGGAAATGGTTTGTACTAGACTGAACATTGCACATGCAGTGGGAGTTTTGAGCAGGTATATGTCAAAACCAGGAAAGGAGCATTGGACAGCAGTAAAAAGGGTTTTTCAGGTATTTGTGTGCCACTACTAGCTATGGATTGTGCTACCAAGGAAGACTAGGACTGGACAAAGTGTTGGAAATACATGGATTTGTGGATGCAGACTGGGCTAAAGATCTGGATCATATGAGATCTACAAGTAGGTATGTGTTTAACATGTTTGGAGGAGAAATCGGTTGGATAAGTAAAAGACAGGTTGCAGTGGCACTTTCAACTACAAAAGTTGAATACATGGCAACCACTCATGCAAGTAAGGAAGAAGTATGGTTACAAATATTATCTTCAGGTATTGGTTTGGTACAACAAGATATAAGGATAGATTTTGATAGTCAAAGTGTAATTTTTCTGGCGAAGAACTCGACTTATCATTAAAGACAAAGCATATTGATATTCAATATCACTTTGTGAGAGACATGGTTGAAGAAAAGAAAGTGTTGTTGATGAAGGTGGACACTTTGAAAAATGTTGTAGATCCATTAAAAAAATATTTGAGCACTGAGAAGTTCTCTTGGTGTAGAGGATCCATGGGCATTGATGCCCTGCATTGTTGACTATGTAACCCTATAACCCCCTGTATGCAAAGAAAACAACAAGTGGGAGAATGTTGGGTATGCGTTATAGTCTTTACATGACTAGATCTAGTGTCTACTACGTTATGTTGGGCATGAAGGGGGGTTTGAGGGCGGGACTATTAGGCCCCCCCTTCGAGGTTTCAAGGGCATCACCCCCGAAATTTTTTTTTTCCTCGGGAAACATGTCGCATTTTTTCCTCGTTTTTAGTGCCCATTCTTGGGCAGTTTTTTGGCACACGGTTTTTGCCGATGGTTTTCTATTTTTGGTTAAGGAATTAGGGTTGTTTACTAATACAAGTCATTGGTTTAGGGTTTTGGATGTCACCGGCTCCTATATTTATATTGTATTGTAAACAATGTATCACTATGAATGAATATAAAATATGTTGGTTTTCCCGGTTTGGGTTTCCAAGGGAAAAATCTTTGTGTAATGTGTGTATTTTCCATTGTATTTTTTTTGTTCTTTTATTGAAAATTTGTTTCCAGTAAAATATTGTACAAGGTTAAAATCTACACACACAGTGCCATGGAAACATGAACCAGAAAAACCAGAAAAGTGCAGGGGGGAACACAGGAAGGGACAAGGATAACAATAGGCGAGAGCCAGAAATCTAACTGAAGCCAAAAAAAAAGGGATCAGAATGATCCATAAGGCACCTCTACACTATGTTAAACCAACCCATGATCATCATAACCATGAGAGAAAAATCTATAGGGGAGACAAGGTCATTAACAGTTATGAAATCCAACATTACTGTGAGTTGTCTAGAGGTCCTTTTGCAAGTCATTTCCTATCTTCTCCCGTGTTGAAGAATTAATGATCCTGTGATCGACATGAGTGATATCTTGTGCGAGCAACGTGTTGTATGGGAAAATACTAGTTTCC
>JZKD02S2291519.1:15125-34309 GCA_000966675.3 Picea glauca
ATGGCCCTCAATCTCTCCAAGTTGCTCCCTATGGTCCCCTGTCACTCGAGGGGGCCCCTGATCTGAAGGAGTGAATTTCGAGAGAGCTAGAGAGTTACAAGTCAATTTGAGAGAAGAGTTGTTGAATTCATTCCAGGCTAAGTCCATAGGTACTGAAGGGTTGGAGATTCCCTCATTAGCTAGGAAATCGACTAATTTTTTGTCTTCTCGAAGAACATGGGAGGGAATGAGAGTAGAGATGTGAGGAATGGTTAGGTGAAGGATCTCAAGAAGGGATTTGAGACACCATTTTTGAGAGACTTTGTTGGGAGGAGAGCCATTTGGGGTTTGGTGAGCATGTGAATGATGAGACGCTAGTAACCTTCAACTATGATCTTGAAAAAATGATGAGTGGGGACTATTTGAAGACCTTGAATCAACACCTAAAGTTCTATCGCATTGTTAGAACTTGAACTTATGTAACCATAGAAAACTCTGAGGATTTTACCTTCAACATCTCAGAAGATTCCTCCATAACTATTTGCTCATGAGTTTCCTTTGGGGGCACCATCAAAGTTCCACTTAGTGAAGCCTGAGGGGTGAGGGGACCAAGAGGAGGGTGAGGAAGGGGAAGGTGAATGGGAAGGGAATATTAGGGAAAAGGGGATGGGTGAAGGTAGCCACAGGGAGAGAAGTGGTCGTTCATGATCATTACATGTGAGGTCTTCTTTATTCTGACTTTCAATATGGATTGTTTCCAATATACTTAGCTTAATAGTGTTCCACAATGAAGGTGCCTGAGTGGATTCATCTTTGAAAATGTGTCGGTTTCTTTCCTTCCAAGTATCCCACAAAGAAAATATAGGGAATAGATACCATATGCAATTAAGAACTAGATTCTTTAAAATGCTTGGTCGCTAAGAGAAGAGAGTTGAGTTGATTGAATCTCTATTGTGGTATGTTTGTCGGAAGGAGATGCCCCCCCCATCCCATAAAAAGTTGTTGAAAGAACATGAGTTGAGATGGTGTTCCAAATATTCAGCCACTTGAAGGCACATTACGTAGAGGCCCAGTCTAGAAAAACCCCACTTTAGGAGGTGGTCCCAGGTGAGAATTTTCCCATGACAAACTAGCCAAAGAAAAGTGGCCACTTTGGGCCAAAGGTCCCACTTCCAAATTTTGGTCCAGATTTCTTTTAAGGATGTTGCACCATGTCTAGAAATCAGAGAGTAGGATTCATTGAGATTGAAACATCCCCTCGGTCGATGACCCCATATTAATTTATCAATGAGTATAGAGAAATTCATTTTTCTATTGGAGAGATCTGAAAGCAAAGAGGGAAAAAGAAGGTGGTTTTGAACAGGAATGTGATCATGATTAATATCCCAATCTCTCCATTCTAAGGGAATGGAGTCTGGGTGCCAATAATTGTGAATCTTATCAACATTTTTAGATTTAAGAGAAGATCAAAGAATGAAGAAGTTGGGATTATAGCAAAGGGGGGACGGTGTTTCCAAGAGTCCTCCCAGAAAAGAGTCGAATGACCATCTCTAACTTCCCATAAGCTATGAGTTTGAATCAAAGGTTTTTTTTTCCAGGAAACATTCCATATTAGCGAGCCATAAATATCTCCTAACATACAGATCAAATTTAAGGGATGATTTTGGAGAGCATATTTGAGGGATGAGTATGTGGATCCCTCAATTTAGAAACTCGGGGTCTCATAATCCAAGGTTTCCTTTTATCTTTAGAAGACATAGGGTGTTCCAAGAAACTAGAATCCATTTTCTTGCAGCATTGGCACCTTGCCATAGAAATTTCCTTTAAAGAGATCTGACAGCTTTTAAAATATGCTTGGAAGTAGTGAGAACTGAAAACAGGTAGAGTGGGATGGCTTGCAGGAAAAATTTGAGCAGAATGACGCAACCTGCAATATTGAGAGGGTGAAAACTCCAGCTAGAGAGCTTATTGCCATTGTGGGAGAGCAGATCTTCCCAGAAATTGTTGCAAGCAGCAGATTCTAGGAGAGGGACTCCAAGGTATTTGGATGGAAGGGAGCTACTGGAGAATCCAACAATTCTGGAGGCAATAGGAAGGGGCATGTTAAAAAATAAAATTTGATATTTCAGCTGGTTGATAGAGGTACCAAAAGCTTCCATAAAGTCATCAAGAAATTGTTTGAAGGCTCTTGCTTCATTGGCCGAAGGGATTCCTATTAACATTATGTCATCAAAAAATTGATTATGAGAAAAAGAGGAGTCAGAGCTATGAAGATTTAATCCTTGGATCTTTTGAGAGTGAATGGTCACTGTGAGACTCTTTCCCAGCTCCTCCACCATGAGAATGAAGATGAAGGGGGAAAGGGGGTCACCTTTTATGATGCCTTAGGTCAAAGAAAATGGGTTGGAGGAGGCTCTATTAATCAAGAGGGAAAATAAGTTAGAGGAGATGAAAGCCACGACCGATCTGACCCAAGAAATATGGAAACCAAAGGCTAGGAGGACTTCTCGAATATATTGCCAGCCGATTTTGTCAAAAGTCTTGGACATGTCTAGTTTGATCAACATACCATGGGATTGGGTGGTTTTGAGAGAGTGGATCACCTCATGAGATAGAATAATGTTGTCAAGAATTCGGTGACCTTCAACATACCCTAACTATTCAGGAGAAATTAGGGTGGGCATGAGGTGTTTGAGACGCAAGGCTATAACTTTGGTAATGATTGTATAGATAACATTACATAAAGAAATATGTCTGAATTTATTGGGATCAAAATATTTTTCCTCCTTGGGGATCAGGGAAAGGAAAGTAGCATTCAGGGCAAGGAGAACTCCAAAGACTTTTTGTGATTCAGCCACAAGGGCCTAACCATCCTGTTTAACCATGTGCCAACAATGATGGAAGAAATCAGAAGTAAAGTCATCTGTGCCAGGAGATTTCACAAGGGCCATGCTCATGACAACAACTTCCACTTCATTAAGAGTAATGGGTCTCATGAGGCTTGCATTTTGTTTGTTAGTGATCAAATCAGGGATGTGGTGACTGATGGTTTGAATGGCAATTGAACGATCAAGTTGAGGTTCAATGAGCTAGTTTAAAAAAAAAAAGACTAATTCTTGTTCAATATCATGATGAGAGGTGAGCTTGTTACCTTGAGAAGAAGTAATTTAGGTAATGTGATTATTGTGCCGACATTGGACCATCAATCTGTGTAAAAATTTGGTGTTTCTTTTCCCATCCTTGAGCCAATGCACCTTGGATTTATGCCACCACAAAGTCTCCTCATGTTGTCTTCACTCCTTAATTTGAGTGGTGAGTACCTTTTCTTGTTTATAAAGGTCCTCCAATCGACCTTGAAGGATGATCTATGGTTGGATATCGACCATTTTGGTTTCTAAATGTTTATGAGCTTGAACGATGTTACCAAAGGCTGATTTGTTCCATAATTTTAGTTGTTATTTGAGAGTTTCAAGACACTACTAAAAGCAGTACAAGAAGGAGCCTTTGGCCATATTGGCTTCATCCTACCATTTCTGAATATTACTTTGGAAATCACGGTGAGAGACCTAGAATTTCTCAAACCTAAAAGACCTTTTGAGGGGCACCCCTTATATATGTAACATAAGACATACGGGTTAGTGATCCAAGCTAGCAGTTAGGAGAATGTTGGCCTCCATATGAAAACCTAAGAGCATGAGGGCTTCAGAGATCAGATGGTGGTCCAATCTGCAAGTGATTTGTTGTGATCCCCCTCGACGATTATTCTAAGTATAAATACCATTGATTGTTTCTATATCAATATTTTTTCTTCTTTGGATGAAGTTGTTAAAAGCAGCATTGTCGGGATCAAGCCTTTGAATACCTCATTTTTTCTCTTCCAGGGTGGAAATGAAATTAAAATCACCCCCCACGATCCAAAAGTAATGATTGATGAGTTATGTAATGTGCTGAAGAGTTTCCAAAAACTCATATTTTTCATTGATTGTTGAGGTCCATACACATTAGTGATGAAGCCAATGGCTTCAAATCCAGTTGGTTTGAATCTAGCAGTGAGGCTTCTTTTCGTGGCAAAAAATTTATCCAAGTGAATTGTCGCTAGATTCCATAGGATTTCCAAACCCCTTGCCATCCCTGAGGAATATAAGGCAACAAAAAGACCATTTTTCCAGATTTTGGAGAGAATATTGGCAAGGAAATTGTCAAAGCATTTTGTTTCTTGCAGTAGAAAAATATAAGGAGACTCAAAGTTTACCTTGTTTCATAAGATTCATTGCTTTCTCTTACCATTAATGTCGTGAATGTTCCAAGAGACTATTTTCATTGAAAACTTGGAGAGGGGGAGGGTTGATATGAGTTTGTGATCAACGCATTTTACCTTGAGTTGACCAAGATATCACCTATTTCCTACAAAAGTTGTTGATTTGACTTCCTTTATCATCGTTTGTCTTCCTTGGGATCTTTTTGGGATTTAAATTGTTGGTTTGTATACCAAGTGCAAGGTTGGATCCAGGAGCAAGATGGGGTCCCAATGATTCTCTTTTTTCTTTGAGGAGGGCTCCATGAACACACTGAATGTGTTTTGGTGGGATTGATTGCATGTCTTTTCGTCAAACTACATCCACAATCTCCTGCAAATTGATACCTTCAATTTCCATATCATCAGGTTCGAGGTTTGTTACATCATCCCCTTTAAGAATCATAGGCACATCTTCGAGCGGAGGCATGTAAGAGGAGGAAGCCATGGTTTTCAACTTCTTGGGGTCATCGGAGAGGAAAGCGGGATTAAGATATTCCTTGTGATTGGGGTTCCAACCAGAAGGATCCAACTGAGAAGCAAGAGAGGATCTCAAAGTTGTTTTTGGTTTCATGAGATTTTGAGGGGCCAGAAGGGGTGGGCTTACGTCCAGATCTATGTCTACTAAATATTTTGGTAAAGCCTTTCTCATGTGTTTCGGGTTCTGTTTTGGAAGCTTTGGTGGGTGGAGCAAAGGGAAATCCCTATGGAGATGTCCATGACATCATCTACAACGGAAGGGAATGAACTCCTAATCTAGGGTTTGAAGCCAATCTGAGTCCTGGTAGCTAAGGTAGATGGATTCAGGAATAGGGACCGAAACATTCATGTAAATGCAGATATGGGCATAAGCAATATAATGCTCTTGTTTAGTGGCTTCTGAGGATTTGACATACGTACCTATCGTGGTGTCGATTCCTGCTAAGATTTCCTCATCCCAATATTCCATTGGGAGTGAATAGAGTCAAACCCAGGTTGGTGGATATGTAAAATATTCCTTGTCGGGGTTAAATTTCTCCGTCCAGTAGCAAGGTTGTAACCCTGTTGATCGGAAAAAGTAAGGTCCATTTTCGAAAACTCTCTCATGTTCACCTTGCTCCTGAAAAATGAATGTAAAAACCCCTTCAATCCCTTCAGCTTGTAGGGTTTTGAAGGTCTCCAATGGGATTTTATCTAGACAACTAGATCTCACTCTAAATGCCAGATGCCAAGAAACTTACTAATGATGGTGTGGTCCCACATAAACTAAACATAGTTTCCAACCCTATTCGAGTCGATTTCATACGGGCATCATTGTTGCTTTGGGGATGCATTGTCTTGGCTTCCATTTTTGTTTTTCAATGCGAGTTAGTTGAGCATATTCCATACAATCATCTTGCAGTGGGAAACAAGACTCGGATCAAGCTTTTGTAAGGCAAGGAACGCTAACCCAAGCTCTCAAAAACCAAATATATGCTTAAAGTATTATTATTACTACTATTATACACACTTTCAAAATAAAATTAAAAAAAAAAACACTTCATAAATAAACAAGCCACATGTGGCAATGTCCCTGTCAGATACCCATTTTCCCAATACAACTTTGAACTATGTGCAGAACAAACAAAACCAAATACTAGTATCTCAGAGCTAAAATTCTTCTTCCCCTCATTGCATTAAGAAACCCAGAAAGTTGAGGACCCAATTAGCAATCCCTACATTAGAAGAAATAGGTGAAGAGACCATGGAAGCCATTAACGTCATGTAGGTGAAAGTGCCTCAGGGAGAGGAGGAGCAGGAATGAGAGGAGGTGGTATTGGAGGCGGATGAGTTTTGGGGACCTCGAAACTTGGTGGATGAAGGTAGAGATCATTCAGGGTTGGATTACAAGAAGGTTTTTCTTAGGAGTTATCCAGTAATATCTACCACCACCAACAGTGGCGGTGGTAGTGATAGAAATAACAACAATATCTTGCATTTCATCCATTGTCTTTCGTCTTCTCTTATCCAAGAATATCTATCACCAGCAACAACAGTAGCAGTGACAACGATAATATCTACCACTGGCAAGAGATATTCCGACCAGAAACAATGGCGGTGGCAGCGATAACAATAACAACAATAGAAAAATGGGAAAGATATGTTTACTTCTACATTGATCATTTTAATAATATTCAATGAAAATTATGAGCTTGAAGTTACAGCTTGCATAGTGCTAGCTTTGGTCTCCCTTGCCTCCATGTATTACTAGAATTGTGAACTATTGGCTTTCAGGCATACTATCAGAACAGAACTAGCGCTTACCGTTACTTGGTATCTTGCTTATCGCTAGAAGGAGATTGCATTATTTATTTATATTATCGTTTGTAAAAGCCCCTTTAGACAAGAATCTGTCTAGTAAATTTGTGCTTAAGAAGAGCATTTCCCACATAAAGATTCAAATCTAGAAGTAGAGTATGTATACAAGTTCAAAATTATTCAATTTTGTAGGAATTTTGACAAAAATTATGTTTATTTAATTCATAAGAGATTTATCATAAAATTTTGTTTTTAAAAGTTTGGATTGTTTTTAAATGACTCAAATCACCTTAATCAAAATTTTCTCTTATTAAAAAAAAAATTTACTAAAAAAATATTAAACTTGTCCATTTATTAATTTATTCCATCTATATGTAAAATATAAACCCAAAAACTTAATTTTTAAATCTAAATAAATCTGTATTATAATTTATAATATATTCATAAACCAACTAAGAAAAAATCTATTAAAAAAAAAAAAAAACTTTTGATATTGACACTTTATATTACTAGCATATCCCGAAACTAGGGATGAGAACACCAAGTAAAATGAAGATTATATATGTTGGAAAATATTTGTTTTTAAACTGTAATTAGTTGTACTATTAATACTCACCTTTTTTTCAGTGTTGTACTATTAATGCTCCCCTTTTTTTCAGTGTTTTTTTTTAAGTTTATATATTTCAGGAATGTCATCATCAATTTTTAGTTATCTAACTCCTCTTAATATATTAAAAAAAAAAAAGCAAAACAATCATTTTCATGATGAAATAAGGTAAAGAGATTTCTCCCAAAAAAAACAATCTTGGTTGACATGGTTCAATGATGAAATTTTGCACTGTTTTTGTAATTAAACATCTAAGGAAGCCCTACTTCAACATACTTGCACAAAATTAAAGTTGACGAAAACCAACCATTTGTCAAGGGCGGTTGGTCAAAATTGTATGTAGTTAGTGTAGACTTGTGAAAGATAGATGGAAAACGTTTTTTGCCAAAAATATAGAATTAACTAAAAAAAAATGAAATTAATAAAATTTGAGTCTAGTGCAAAACTCTGCTCCTCTCATAATCATGGCATGTGATTATATAAAAACAACTTCATATAATTGAAAGTGTGTTTCAACTTGAGTACCTGGTAATATTAATTATTAAAAAAATCTCACACGAAATGTTAGTATCACGCAATGCTACATATACAAGTTGTGCACCCGAAACCAAATGTAAATTCCACTTGAAATACATCAAAGTCAGGTTTATTGGACCCGTGAAATATGGGAGAACTGCAAAATTGTTAATTTCATCCCGCATCGAAGCAGGTATGAGGACTAAGGAAGTATGACAGTCACTGACAGTTTTGAATGTTAATTGTGTGCATTTAAAGTGTTTATATTTCATATTATGACAAAGAGATTGTAAGCATCAAACCAAGCAAATAATGTTATAAACGAATAAGTTGAATCCTGAATTCAAAACAATCATCTTAAGAAGCCTCGGGGTTGTCATAAATCACAGTAGAAATGGATTTGTATAAATATAACAAACAGATACCTACACATGTATTACTTAAGTACAAAATTATAAACCTTTCTATCAAATGTATACAACAATGGTGCAACAAAATTAAAATCACATAGAAAGCCTATACACAGAAAAGGTCACCACCAACCAGGTGTGTGTTGTGAGGTTTGACCTCTAAATCTCCCACACCATGCAACAAAAAACAAAAATGCATATAACCTAAATAAAATCCAAAGCATGCACATGTCGGGTGGTAAGCACGAGTCAACCAGACAACATAAAGCCTTAGCTTCTTCTTTCCTCTTTGGAATGCAGGAAGAACAAAAAAAGGCCCCTTCCTAAGACTCGAAATACTTATTTGTTAGTTAATCATCCAGGTATTGCACTCCATCAATTTGACTACATGCAGCAAGTCACGTAAGATAGCTTGAAGCTTGGAAATAGATATTGGGTTTTGTAGTCAAGTATCTTTCCCAAACATGTCAAAAGCTTTCAAATATGGTTTTTGTTTTTCAAATAAATTTTTTGGGTGCATTTATTTCTATTCTTGGTAAAAAAAAATTGACATTTTAAGTGATTTTGTTATCTGGTAAATGTCACAAGTTACTTCAAAATGAAGTAAGTTGCCATTGCAAATATTTTCTGAGTTAGTCAATTAAGTGATTTATTTTCATTCTATAGGATTTCAAACAACTTAGAATTTTAGAAAATTTTCAATAAATGAGGACAAAAAATAAGAGAATAATGGAAAGCATTATTGAAGGCTTAGAGTTACCATGCAAGGATTATGGAAAAGGGCAGAAAACACCAGAAAAACATGCCATATTCTAGGAAATTATCCATCCTCCCCATCCCTTTCTCCTTATGCATGTTGCAAATTCAACATGTGATTCCTACTCATCTAATCATCTAAGTTGAATAACTTTCAATCAATAAGTAGGTAGGAATAAAAAGAAGATAATGGGGAGCCACTTGAAGTAATTTTTGTATGTATGGAGCAACCTACCACCTAAAAAGACTATTAAAAAAATAAAAATACAACCTGATTTTAAGACCTCCACAACTTGTAAAGAAAAAAGAAATATGTTTTGATGACAATTTCCACACAACTATCAATTTTCATTAATCATTATACATGCACTTATAATTACAAATTCAAGGCTTTCCATTTATGCAGGAGGTACATGTTTTTATTATTACAAATTTTCTCATTATTCCTTTGCGTTGTCATAGAGATCATGTAGATTAATCGCATCATGTACATGAACCAATAACATTCAACATAAAGGACATTTTTTATAATTTGATAAATAATATTTTTCAAAACATTAAATTTTAACATTAGAAAATTGTTTTTTTTGAGGTAGATACTAATTACAAGTGAATACATTTTTACCAAACTGATTACCATATTCCTACTACGAGGCAGGGAATAATAACTTAGTGGAAACACCGCTAATCATTATTTGGTTCTCAAAACTCTTCATTTTTGTTCATGGCCCTGCTATATAAAGGCCATCTTAAGTTGAAGGATACCTCAAGCATCCATTTTCGATTTGCAAATGTATGTTATACCCATGATAACATTGGCATATGTCTTGCTTGAGGCAGCTTTTGTGTGACATATTTACATGAAAACATCCTTATTCATTGGGAACAATATGTAATATATAAATATTTCAACCCATAGTAAAGGTCATGGGGATGTTATGACCTAAGCATATGATGTAGCGAAAAGCTTGATAGCTTGTTTTGTTTAATTTCAGACATTGATTCATATGATCTGGGCCAATATACAACAGATCTTTATTGATCCTTAAAACCATATATTCTCTCAGGGTAAATAGCAATGCCTAGTCCTCAAAGGACTTGTTGTTATAGAAGCTAAGCTTATAGGTTGTTTGCTCTCACTAGAATCACCAATAATCCCCAAAAGAACATGCTCCATGCTTAAGATGATGATCATGAAATCAATTCATATCTCTCACAAAAATTCTCTACCAATAATTTGTGAAATGAATAGGGTGGCATTGTGACAGTCATTGCAAATATATTGGTTATTTTTAATTCTTATGGTTGTCCCAAGGGATGTGTTGATGAGCACCACCCTTTTGTGGGATGGATTAGCCATCTGCTACCCTTCCCTTAGGTCGATTCCGGTTCTCTGTATCAAGAGAAGCCACCATGAGGCTCTGGAATCATGTAGAGTTATGCAATTAATGTGTATACCACTGCAGCCACGATTGTCCCTGTCATCTGTACAACGTCTCAATATGTTAAAATCGATATATTTTCATAGAAACTTGCATCACTTCTAACCATTAGTAGTGGATTCAAGAACAAAAAAGAGTCATAAACATAATTTGTGGAGGAATCTTCATGTAATGGCCAGGTTTGAAATCTTGAAGAAAAATAAGAGCTTGGCTCATTGTAACACAATTGTAAAGCTTCATGCAAAGGAACAATCATTTCCCGATTAGTTCTTAATTTCAAATGCAATGGGCCAATGATTGCACTGCTTCTTGATCCTTATCGTCTAGCTGGTTGTCAGACCACCTCTGACCCTCATGTATTGGGCTACGATCCGCTCTATCTAGGGTCTCCCCAAGGACCGCCCCCCCTCACGAACTAGGCTACAGGCCAATCGTCCCCCTCCCAAGCCGCCTTTACCCCCACAAACCCTTCCTTCAAAGACCCACCCCATAGTCAACCCTTGAAGGACAGTCTCCCCACTTGCAAACCTTGCTCGCCACCCTCAATAATGTTGAATTTATGCTCCTACTTGCACCTATTACTCCCACCACTCATAAAAATCACTCACATAAAAATTGATAATGGATGAATTTAAAAGTTTTACCTTTCTGTTTCTTTTTGGTAATTATCACTGGAATTTAGTCATACAATTTTTGGTGAAATCACAGTTTTCGATTGTTTAAATTGCATTTTTGAATACGTAAATGAATTCAATCCCTTGAAAAACCCCGAAACACTCAAATTATATGGACTTAACGACTCAAAGACTAAAAAGTAAATAAAATTGATCGAAAAAAAAAGGTAAAACATTAGACCAAACTACTATTACTAATGGTAGTTATTATCAACTTTCTCAACCCTCAATAATCAACGAGTTAGTGCATATTAAAAAAATTAATGCACTCACACCCTAGTTTTGTAGCATAAAACTAGTGAGAGCACGCATCTCCAATGTCAGGGCCAAGATAAAATTGTTTACAAAATTGTTTCAAGTATTGCCCCTTTTCGCAGTACTCTTTCTTTATATTTGTTATAACATGTTTAAGTGTGGGACGCAAGAGGGTTGATATCCTTGTAATTTTGAAAAGAACTCTTCATTTTCCTGCTCTATAGCCAAACCTTGGATTGTTACAATCTTTGTTGGTGAGAAGGAATCCCTTGCATTGTTTCTCACGCAATGGATTCCCTTAGCTTTGTATTGTTGTTGTTTCAGCTATTTAGGGTCTTGTATGTAATGTTGTTGAAAAAAGTAGCAAGGAATTATTCCTATTCACTCTCGGTTGTGAACAAAATTTGTTTTGAAATGTTTTTACTCTTGGTTCTGAACAAAACTTGTTTTTACATGTTTTCAAGAGGAACTTCAAATGCAATGACTCCTTGCAATTTGATGTAATAATGGGTTCTCACAAAATGGATTCCCTTAGCTCTTTGGTGTTGTTGTTTCAGCTATTGAGGGTCTTGTATGTTATGTTATTGATAAGAGCAACAAGGAATCGTTTCTATTTCATTGTTACCAATAACAGTACCATCACTCTTCGACCTCCTCTTCCTTTGAGAGAGATGGAGATAATATGAGCAGCGATGCCTCTCATGTTTACTTGCAACCTCACCCTGTAGTATGGCATGAACTTATCTTCCACATTTTCACATGACACATCTGGAGTTGCATTTTCTGTATTGAGATCAAGCTCCACCTTTTTAATTGCACTGAACCTAGATACATCAATGATATATGAATTTCAAAGTAAAAAAAATTGATAAAAAAAACACTAAAATGTAAAACACTAGATTACACTACTATTACTAATGGTAGCTATTATCGACTTTCTCAACCCTCAATAATCACTATTGTCATCATTCTTACCCAATGAAACAAATGATAACCATTGTCATCTTTTTTAGCCTCCTTATGGTAATACATATGCAAAAAGAAAACTTTTAATCATTTTGTGTCGGGACTGAAAAATAATTATTAATGGCAAGTTGACAGCTTTCTTAGCCCAATGAAACAGATGATAATTTGATAACAGTTGTTATTTTTTTAGGGGATATTGTCTGTTTAATTTTGTCCAGAATCTAGTTAGAAACAGAAATTGTTGGATTTGAATATTAGAGTTATTAAGTTTGTATAATCTAAATGTCTTTAAGTTTTTTAGTATGTTGAATCCATTTATACATTCAAAAATGCAATTTAAACAACATAAAATTCAGTTTTGTTCAAATTTGACCAAAAATACCAAAACATAGAACTTTTAAACATGCTATACATAATCACAATGCAAAATTTTATTTGAAAAAAAAAAAAAATTGAATAATATTTACCTTGGTTATAGGTAGCTCTTGTCAGCCTGCTCCCTCTAATAATCTTGATGGTAGTTATAATCAGCTTCGTTACGCACTCCTTTAATATGAACTCTTACTGAAATCTAGATGCTTATCATGGTTTCACACAATACTCTGATTTGTTCATGATTAGGGTCTTCAAATTAACCCATGATTTGAGGGAAACATAAAACTTCTAAGGGTTTTGGGGTCTCCAACTGATCAACGACTTAGGGAAAAACTTAAAACCCCTTAGGCAAAATTCATTTTACAGCATGCGTTGAGGCATATCAGCACCCATGCTCAGCTTTGAAATGCAAAATCACTTGAAACCATTAGGGATCTCTAGATCCTGCTCTGAAATACATGATAATTTAAAATAATTTAGGTACTTGGGAGGCTCTGGCCTATACAGGCATGGGCTGAGAATTGGACCTCAACCCTGACGGCGAAGTATGGTTAAATATGGAACTTTGATTTGCTCATGATTTCGTCACAATACACATGTTTTGGGTCTTCAAATATACACATAACCTCAGAAAAACCTAAAACAAATGCAGTCTACCCAACCATAAGAAATATATCAAACTCCCATGCTTACTTCTTGGCTCTGGAATATCAAAATAAGTTAGAACCATTGCGATATCTCTCCAACTTTAGCTCTGAAATGCAAAATGAGTAATTAATTAAAATAATATTTGACTAAAATAATATATGAGGTGGGCTTGTTTTGTTTCCAAGTTCAACCCAAGCACCGAAATCTGCTCATCCCATAGAGCGGAAAACAAAGATATGCTTGGACGCCAGTCACGTTTGTGGATGGGAACCATAACGAAACTGGGACTCTCGATCTATAGACTATGGAACCGGGTAAAATCAATCCCGAACGGGCTATCAAACGGTAATTGTAACCAAATAACCATCCTTCTATCTCAAGATCCCTCCACGATTCTTAGCAGGCATTGAACCTGCTAAACCGGTATTAGATACGTATTCACAAAACCCTCATCCGTCTTTTCCCTGTCGAATGCTCTGAAAAGGTGGAAGGTCATGTAGAGCATGTCGGTGGAGGAATCTTCTCGCTTTCTTATCATATCAGTAAGTTGATGCATGGAAGAACGAGTAACATTGGCAATAATATGTGGCAGGCTTTGATAGGATGTGAACAGACGACGAAGGGGGCGATGGAAACCTCCCCTTAAAGAACGCCTTCGGCGTAATTAACAATGATGTATATACTACTAGCACAGCCACAATTATGTGGTTGATAAACGCCGAAAGGTATAATTTATCTATAAACTCTAGCATAAACTCTAATTAAGATTTGTAAACTTTAATTAGAATTTGTAAATGAAATATTTTATGGATCTTCATTGTGATTATACTAATATAACCCTAACCCTATTCCTCTTATCACATTAACCCTATTTCTCTTATCACATTAACTAAATAAAAATACTTTAAATCTAGTGGTGAAATACTTAAACTATTCCAGATGACAACAAATAATAATCCATTAATTATCTGTTTGCTTGATTAATATCATATCCGAGATGTAAAAATGGACACATAACTTACACTTCTCCATAGATCGGAATGTTGGATTATCACCATTATTACCCACTTATGTGATGGCACTCGCATAGGGTCTCGTTTTCAACTTCCTTCCTGAAGCTGCGATGGAAATTGCAAGCTGCACACTTCATGGCTGCGGTCGATCTCTTATCTACGCTAGCCATAAATTTTGCACAACCATCCACCGCGTAGCCCCTAATCCTGGCAGCGTAACCCACAATTTTGCACAACCATCCACCGCGTAGCCCCCATTAATTGTCCAACGCATGGAGCTCCGTTATTAACCCAGTAACGGAAACTTATAACGGCGAACACAGGGGTCGTTCTGAACAATATACAATTACAATGAACGTATNATGGCCCTCAATCTCTCCAAGTTGCTCCCTATGGTCCCCTGTCACTCGAGGGGGCCCCTGATCTGAAGGAGTGAATTTCGAGAGAGCTAGAGAGTTACAAGTCAATTTGAGAGAAGAGTTGTTGAATTCATTCCAGGCTAAGTCCATAGGTACTGAAGGGTTGGAGATTCCCTCATTAGCTAGGAAATCGACTAATTTTTTGTCTTCTCGAAGAACATGGGAGGGAATGAGAGTAGAGATGTGAGGAATGGTTAGGTGAAGGATCTCAAGAAGGGATTTGAGACACCATTTTTGAGAGACTTTGTTGGGAGGAGAGCCATTTGGGGTTTGGTGAGCATGTGAATGATGAGACGCTAGTAACCTTCAACTATGATCTTGAAAAAATGATGAGTGGGGACTATTTGAAGACCTTGAATCAACACCTAAAGTTCTATCGCATTGTTAGAACTTGAACTTATGTAACCATAGAAAACTCTGAGGATTTTACCTTCAACATCTCAGAAGATTCCTCCATAACTATTTGCTCATGAGTTTCCTTTGGGGGCACCATCAAAGTTCCACTTAGTGAAGCCTGAGGGGTGAGGGGACCAAGAGGAGGGTGAGGAAGGGGAAGGCGAATGGGAATGGAATATTAGGGACAAGGGGATGGGTGAAGGTAGCCACAGTGAGAGAAGTGGTCGTTCATGATCATTACATGTGAGGTCTTCTTTATTCCAACTTTCAATATGGATTGTTTCCAATATACTTAGCTTAATAGTGTTCCACAATGAAGGCACCTGAGTGGATTCATCTTTGAAAATGTGTCGGTTTCTTTCTTTCCAAGTATCCCACAAAGAAAATATAGGGAATAGATGCCATATGCAATTAAGAACTAGATTCTTTAAAATGCTTGGTCACTAAGAGAAGAGAGTTGAGTTGATTGAATCTCTATTGTGGTATGTTTGTCGGAAGGAGATGCCCCCCCCCCCATCCCATAAAAAGATGTTGAAAGAACATGAGTTGAGATGGTGTTCCAAATATGCAGCCACTTGAAGGCACATTACGCAGAGGCCTAGTCCAGAAAAACCCCACTTTAGGAGGTGGTCCCATGTGAGAATTTTCCCATGACAAACTAGCCAAAGAAAAGTGGCCACTTTGGGCCAAAGGTCCCACTTCCAAATTTTGGTCCAGATTTCTTTTAAGGGTGTTGCACCATGTCTAGAAATTAGAGAGTAGGCTTCATTGATATTGAAACATCCCCTCGGTCGATGACCCCATATTAATTTATCAGTGAGTATAGAGAAATTCATTTTTCTATTGGAGAGATCTGAAAGAAAAAAGGGAAAAAGAAGGTGGTTTTGAAGAGGAATGTGATCATGATTAATATCCCAATCTCTCCATTCTAAGGGAATGGAGTCTGGGTGCCAATAATTGTGAATCTTATCAACATTTTTAGATTTAAGAGAAGATCGAAGAATGAAGAAGTTGGGATTATGGCAAAGGGGGGATGATGTTTCCAAGAGTCCTCCCAGAAAAGAGTCGAATGACCATCTCTAACTTCCCAAAAGCTATGAGTTTGAATCAAAGGTTTTTTTTTCCAGGAAACATTCCATATTAGCGAGCCATAAATATCCCCTAACATACAGATCAAATTTAAGGGATGAGTTTGGAGAGCATATTTGAGAGATGAGTATGTGGATCCCTCAATTTAGAAGCTCAGGGTCTCATAATCCAAGGTTTCCTTTTAGCTTTAGAAGACATAGGGTGTTCCAAGAAACTAGAATCCATTTTCTTGCAGCATTGGCACCTTGCCATAGAAAGTTCCTTTAAAGAGATCTGACAGCTTTTAAAATATGCTTGGAAGTAGTGAGAACTGAAAAGAGGTAGAGTGGGATGGCTTGCAGGAAAAATTTGAGCAGAATGACGCAACCTGCAATATTGAGAGGGTGAAAAGTCCAGCTGGAGAGCTTATTGCCATTGTGGGAGAGCAGATCTTCCCAGAAATTGTTGTAAGCAGCAAATTCTAGGAGAGGGACTCCAAGGTATTTGGATGGAAGGGAGCTACTGGAGAATCCAATAATTCTGGAGGCAATAGGAAGGGGCGTGTTAAAAAAGAAAATTTGATATTTCAGCTGGTTGATAGAGGTACCAAAAGCTTCCATAAAGTCATCAAGAACTTGTTTGAAGGCTCTTGCTTCACTAGCTGAAGGGATTCCTATTAACATTATGTCATCAAAAAATTTATTATGAGAAAAAGAGGAGTCAGAGCAATGAAGATTTAATCCTTGGATCTTTTGAGAGTGAATGGTCACTGTGAGACTCTTTCCCAGCTCCCCCGCCATGAGAATGAATATGAAGGGGGAAAGGGAGTCACCTTGTATGATGCCTTAGGTCAGAGAAAAGGGGTTGGAGGAGGCTCTATTAATCAAGAGGGAAAAGAAGTTAGAGGAGATGAAAGCCACGACCGATCTGACCCAAGAAATATGGAAGCCAAAGGCTAGGAGGACTTCTCGAATATATTGCCAGCCGATTTTGTCAAAAGTCTTGGACATGTCTAGTTTGATCAACATACCATGGGATTGGGTGGTTTTGAGAGAGTGGATCACCTCATGAGATAGAATAATGTTGTCAAGAATTCGGTGACCTTCAACATACCCTAACTATTCAGGAGAAATTAGGGTGGGCATGAGGTGTTTGAGACGCAAGGCTATAACTTTGGTAATGATTGTATAGATAACATTACATAAAGAAATATGTCTGAATTTATTGGGATCAAAATATTTTTCCTCCTTGGGGATCAGGGAAAGGAAAGTAGCATTCAGGGCAAGGAGAACTCCAAAGACTTTTTGTGATTCAGCCACAAGGGCCTAACCATCCTGTTTAACCATGTGCCAACAATGATGGAAGAAATCAGAAGTAAAGTCATCTGTGCCAGGAGATTTCACAAGGGCCATGCTCATGACAACAACTTCCACTTCATTAAGAGTAATGGGTCTCATGAGGCTTGCATTTTGTTTGTTAGTGATCAAATCAGGGATGTGGTGACTGATGGTTTGAATGGCAATTGAACGATCAAGTTGAGGTTCAATGAGCTAGTTTAAAAAAAAAAAGACTAATTCTTGTTCAATATCATGATGAGAGGTGAGCTTGTTACCTTGAGAAGAAGTAATTTAGGTAATGTGATTATTGTGCCGACATTGGACCATCAATCTGTGTAAAAATTTGGTGTTTCTTTTCCCATCCTTGAGCCAATGCACCTTGGATTTATGCCACCACAAAGTCTCCTCATGTTGTCTTCACTCCTTAATTTGAGTGGTGAGTACCTTTTCTTGTTTATAAAGGTCCTCCAATCGACCTTGAAGGATGATCTATGGTTGGATATCGACCATTTTGGTTTCTAAATGTTTATGAGCTTGAACGATGTTACCAAAGGCTGATTTGTTCCATAATTTTAGTTGTTATTTGAGAGTTTCAAGACACTACTAAAAGCAGTACAAGAAGGAGCCTTTGGCCATATTGGCTTCATCCTACCATTTCTGAATATTACTTTGGAAATCACGGTGAGAGACCTAGAATTTCTCAAACCTAAAAGACCTTTTGAGGGGCACCCCTTATATATGTAACATAAGACATACGGGTTAGTGATCCAAGCTAGCAGTTAGGAGAATGTTGGCCTCCATATGAAAACCTAAGAGCATGAGGGCTTCAGAGATCAGATGGTGGTCCAATCTGCAAGTGATTTGTTGTGATCCCCCTCGACGATTATTCTAAGTATAAATACCATTGATTGTTTCTATATCAATATTTTTTCTTCTTTGGATGAAGTTGTTAAAAGCAGCATTGTCGGGATCAAGCCTTTGAATACCTCATTTTTTCTCTTCCAGGGTGGAAATGAAATTAAAATCACCCCCCACGATCCAAAAGTAATGATTGATGAGTTATGTAATGTGCTGAAGAGTTTCCAAAAACTCATATTTTTCATTGATTGTTGAGGTCCATACACATTAGTGATGAAGCCAATGGCTTCAAATCCAGTTGGTTTGAATCTAGCAGTGAGGCTTCTTTTCGTGGCAAAAAATTTATCCAAGTGAATTGTCGCTAGATTCCATAGGATTTCCAAACCCCTTGCCATCCCTGAGGAATATAAGGCAACAAAAAGACCATTTTTCCAGATTTTGGAGAGAATATTGGCAAGGAAATTGTCAAAGCATTTTGTTTCTTGCAGTAGAAAAATATAAGGAGACTCAAAGTTTACCTTGTTTCATAAGATTCATTGCTTTCTCTTACCATTAATGTCGTGAATGTTCCAAGAGACTATTTTCATTGAAAACTTGGAGAGGGGGAGGGTTGATATGAGTTTGTGATCAACGCATTTTACCTTGAGTTGACCAAGATATCACCTATTTCCTACAAAAGTTGTTGATTTGACTTCCTTTATCATCGTTTGTCTTCCTTGGGATCTTTTTGGGATTTAAATTGTTGGTTTGTATACCAAGTGCAAGGTTGGATCCAGGAGCAAGATGGGGTCCCAATGATTCTCTTTTTTCTTTGAGGAGGGCTCCATGAACACACTGAATGTGTTTTGGTGGGATTGATTGCATGTCTTTTCGTCAAACTACATCCACAATCTC
>JZKD02S2291530.1:0-14799 GCA_000966675.3 Picea glauca
ATACTGTATCATTGTGATAAATTTATGAAAAGCAAAGATTTATATTTCAGGGTGGTAGGGAGGTGCTAGGGAGGACTGTTGTCCTCAAAGTTTCAAGTGGGTGCTTGAACACAGGTATTTGTAGCTTCCATCTGGTTGCAGCCAGAAAAAATAGGGTGGTAGGGTGGTGCAAGGGAGAACTATTGTTCTCTGTTATATAGGTTGGTGCCTGTGTAAATGGAATTTGGTGCTTCCATCCAGTTGGTGTTGGAACTCTCAGGGAATTGGTGCTTCCTTCTAGTGGGTTCTAGAGAAACCATAGAGTTGGTGCTCTCAACAATTTGTTGCTTGTAAAATAGAGGTGGTAGCCTCAAAGGGATTTGGTGCTCCTAAGAATGATAATGTACAGAAAATAAATATTACTTATCATATCAAGAAGAAGAGGTTTTTCCCTTTATGGGTTTCCTCRGGAAATATMTGTCTCTGTATATTTCATGTGTGTGATTGATGTTGAATATTCTATTGCTTACTTCCCTGCATTATTGTGATCGTCATTGAGTGTTCTGTAAAGAGTTTAAAATGGGCATAATTGTTTAATCACAATAACAACTAATTCACCCCCCCCTCTCAGTTGTCCAACAGGTCTCTCACTGTCCAATCGCAACTCATAATTCCCACAACCCATTGATATTCTCCTACAATTATCCCAATTTTCTTCCAGCTCTCTTCCTCTCAACCTGCCCAACCCAAGGAATATACCCCTTCTCTGGGCTTAGTCCCTCGGGCATCCCATTCACTTATCAAGGTCTTTCTGGCACAGGTAACCAGGAATCTCTTAGCTTGGAACTCAAGGGAACTTGTTGCTAGGAAAACTACCAAAAAAAAACAACAAACATTTATTGTTACAATGCAACTCACATAGGAGTTCACTCTTCAAGCCTGACAAGTTGGCTCTTCAATATTCAGCTCCAAAATGCTCCAAATACGCTCCAACAGGTTCTAGAATTCACCGTCCATGGTTGTTCTAGCTCCAAGATATCCTTCTTTCTCTCTACTTTCCCCTCATGCAAAAACATTGGCTCTCCCAAAACTGTTGTCCCAACCCATACAAATTTTCTCCCTTTATCTTGCCTTTCTTGACTCACACACTTCCCCAAGCTAATTGTAATTAGCCCCCATGTGCCCAATAACTATGGGATGTTACTTCTTGCACCCACCCTCTTAAATGTATTCAATGATTGGCTTTGGGAGAACTCAATCCGAAATTAGAAAGTTCATAGACCAATACCAAATTTAGGGAAATGGGTTGAATTAATATACACATGTAATTTTCAAGTCCTCCTAGCTCAATCGGTTAAGGTGTGGGTTTAGTTTGCTAGGAAACTTGATTTCAATAACCTTACAGTCAGTTTAGTAGGGAGGAGAAACCCAAAAATCCATCCATGTTAAGGATTGGTGCAGCCCAGGAGAGGTGCGATCCCCGGGTGATTTTGACGACTTAGATGCCCTTGGGTTGTGGTTTCTTAGCCAATGGTTAAAAATGTTGGCCCAGTAGGTTACAAGCACATTTATAACAAAAAATATACATGGGTAACTCCCCCTTGGACCCCCTCTTAGGAATTCTCTTAGACCCTCCCCTCTCTTGTGGATTAATTCATCCCACGTCTCTATCCATGTCCCCTTAGCAGTTGGCATCACATTTTATTATTAAAACATAGGAATATAATTCACATATTACAATGCTTGGTCGTAGCCACATATTATATCTGCATTAAGCATTAATTAAACTGGGGATTATAGTGGGGATGTTACGGGTGCAAATGGAGGAATGTGACTTTCCATTTGGAGCATAGTGGTCTTCAGTGGCCAAGTAGTGCTTCACAGTGAATCACTCAACGAAGTGAATATAAGTATTTAAAATTGAGCAAATCCATGGATATCAAAATATATTGGAAGAGGTAACATGAAAGAAACATTTCAGTATGTTGAAATGTCAATCAATAAGATTGATTTCAATACTAGGTTGGTCAAAGAAATGGAGAGTGATTAATTAAATTTCAGTGTTGGTATTCAGCTGGAGTAGTGCATGTTACAACACTACGGGTATTGAGAAGTTAAACCAAAACAAAGTTGGAACAAGATTATTTTCTTAAAGAAAGCAATTGTGAGCTGACAACTATCAATAAGACATATTGGTTGGAAAGGTTCAGAATAGGAAGTTGTGGTGCATAGATGAACAAAATGGTCGTGCACAAGGTGGTGAGGATCTACAGGAAATCAAGGACAACCCTCTACAACAACAAAATAAATAAAGTTGAAATAAATATGCATTGGAGTGCATGATAGAAGTGATGCAAGATGCATACAATAAATATAGAATGCATGTGCATGAAGTGGGCATGATGAGATTGAATGATTAATGCATATTGATGTGCATTTATGCATATGGACATGCCTGAACATGTTTTTGGAATGATTATAGATTGAGAGTAGTCTACTATCACATGTTAACTAATGATTACATGATATTTGAATATGACTAATGATGGATTATGTATCTAGGAAAAGTTTATAGCATGGCTAAAAGAGATGATGATGTCATTGCTTATGGTAACCATCCATATGAAGGCAAATGAGGATGGTAAGATATTGATCAAGAGGTTGATAAAATGAATCTTGTGAGCTTCTACAAAATACTAGTTGATCGGGTAGCATCAAGTAATTTGATCAAATCCATGTAGGTATGAATTCGGTTACTTATAATGCATAATGTTGAAGGGAATTGAGGTAAGAAATCCCTCAACTAATTTTTTCAATATTTGAAACTGATGAAAAGGAAGAGGGCCTTGAAGGTGAAAATTTATTTAATGCTTGAACGAAATTATATGAAATTTAATTGTATATTATGATATGTTGGTTATGAGATCATAACCAGATCAAGTCGGGAGACATACTCTTGTTGTAGCAATGAATGTCATTAGAGATGGACATGTGTGAGGCCATGTTGAGGTTGGAAATGGAAAGGCTATAGTTCCATACAAGTGTGTAATGGTCTACCCCTATATAACCGATGTTTGTACTACAACGTTTTTTCCGACATGGGAGAGCACTAAGGGAATTATATTCCTAGTGTTGTGTATTGGTTGAAGAGGAAGGTATCCAAATGATCGAGAAATTAATTGGGGAAGAGTTTGGACAATGTGTTGAGGCATTGACTAGACTTTCCAACTCACCATGGTGGAATACATGACATGGATATATTGTATTCCTAAGTCAATACAAGGATGCATTGTGTAGATGTAGCCATGGGTATTGGCACGTTGGTTTTATTTATGCGTAAGGTTGGTTGCATTATGAAAATCTTGGTGTGTTTGTAATGCATGTACAATGAATGATAGTTTCATTCCAAATAACTTGAATAACAAATATATGTGATTGAATTGTTAGAATAGTATAATTATGAAATCACTTCATGAGTTGTTATAAATGTGCAATGAAAAGATAATGTGCATGAATGCTAACAATTTGTTTGGTTGCATGAAAGTTGAGAAAATTGCAAGTAGAGTGGTCTTAGATATGGAAATAGTGTAAGCCCATAAGGAATACTAATACCTATAGTTTCAAGATCCAAACATGATGAGAAAAAAACACGTTCTTGGGAAATTTTGTTTTCATGTATAAAATAGATTTTAAAAATTAATAAGTGAAATTGTTGCGTTGATATCTCATGATGATTATATGTGTGTGATATAGATGAGGTAATGGCTATTAAATATGGGAAGCTAGGGAAGAAGACTATTGTTAAGACACTAGAACCCTTTTATTTTCACATGTTATAGATTGCTAATGGGAGTCTTGTAGTGAGTTGGCACTCTCCTTGCATATGAATTCCTTAGCAAGATGGATCACCCGAGGGACTGTGCAGCAGAGAAGGGGATACCTGATCCTGGAGGGTGAGTATAACAAGAAAGAGGTAACTTAATAGTGCATATGGCATGGTGGTTGGGATCATGTGGGTGTGTCAAAGACCAACATTGAGCTAAATTATTTCCCATGTCATCTTTGTGAAACATGATATAGCCATACATATGAGTATTGGTTTATAATTGCAAACTTATTTTGAATAAATGTTTATATTTTGGAGTTGAAAACTCTTGTGAATAAGACAATTGTTATGTGATAATGGATATAATAGGTATATTTTCTTAATGTCTTACATAGGAACAACTGAATAATGAAAACATGAACCAAGCAATTTTTTGGGGGGGACAACAAGAAGAAGCAAGTTGTCGAACTTGTAGAAGAAGCAATTTGTCAGGGCTTGTAGAAGAATCAATTTGTCATGCTTGTAGAAGAACTAGGTTGTCAGGCTTGAAGAGTGAAATCCTATGTGATTTGCATTGCAATAACAAGTTTGTTGTTGTTATTTCATGGTAGTTTAACTAGCATTGAGTTCCATTGAGTTCCTTGCAGTGAGATTTCTAGTTACCTGTGCTAGAGATAAACAAATGGTACAACTAGATGGACTACGAGCAGTGAAGGGGGTACATTCCTTGGGTTGGGAAGATCAATAGGAAGAGAGTTGGAGGAATTGGAATAGTGGTAAGAGAATTTTAGGTGGGTTATGTATATGTTTTGGACCATAGCACCTATGTATTTATGTTTTGGGGCAAGAATGCTCGTGTGATATTAGGTTGGGGAGCCTATATGTTGATTAAAGGATAGAGATCCTAACATTGTAATTGTATGTATATTGTATGGTGTTGTGCACTGAGGAAAATGAAAATATAAGGGGGAGGGGATATAACATCCCCAATTTTAATCCTTGCAAATTACAATGTAATTTCATAAATGTGAATTAGGTTGGTGAGCCAATGTGTTGAGGCAAAGAGCCCATATTGATTAAAATGGCCAAGGTTCGAACTATGTATTATGTACTTTGAAATAATTAATAAAATAATAATCATTGATTGTGATATGAGAGGGACGTTAACAATGGAGGAATATGATTCCAAAAGAGAGGGGGCTAAAGGGGGTTTTATCCATGGGTTTTAAATCCCAAACCTTTTCCTTTATTTTTTATTGTTGAGTGAAACTTTTATTTGTTGTTGATTGTTCCCAAAGCCAATCATTGGATTCATGTAACAGGTTCGGTGAGGAAGTTATCCCACTCAATTATGACAACATGGGTTGAGTGTAATCATCCTTTTTTGGGAAGAACGAGAGTCAAGTAAGTAAGAAAGAAGAAGGAATTTCGAGTAGGAAGAAAGGACAATTTTTACCAGCATATTTTGGGAAGTAAGAGAAGAGATGAGTGTCAGGAAGAGCACTAAATGATTTTCTTGAAGGCAGCCATGTCACACCCTAGGACTTGACCTGGGCANGATATTCTCCTACAGTTATCCCGATTTTCTTCCAGCTCTCTTCCTCTCAACCTGCCCAACCCAAGGAATATACCCCTTCTCTAGGCTTAGTCCCTCGGGCATCCCATTCACTTATCAAGGTCTTTCTGGCACAGGTAACCAGGAATCTCTTAGCTTGGAACTCAAGGGAACTTGTTGCCAGGAAAACTACCAAAAAACAACAACAAACACTTATTGTTACAATGCAACTCACATAGGAGTTCATTGTTCAGGCCTGACAAGTTGGCTCTTCAATATTCAGCTCCAAAATGCTCCAAATATGCTCCAACAAGTTCTAGAATTCACCCTCCACGGTTGTTCTAGCACCAAGATCTCCTTCTTTCTCTTTACTTTCCCCTCATGCAAAAACATTGGCTCTCCCAAAACTGTTGTCCCAACCCATACAAATTTTCTCCCTTTGTCTTTCCTTTCTTGACTTACACACTTCCCCAAGCTAATTGTACTTAGCCCCCATGTGCCCAATAACTATGGGATGTTACTTCTTGCACCCACCCTCTTACATGTATTCAATGATTGGCTTTAGGAACACTCAATCCAAAATTAGAAAGTTCATAGACCAATACCAAATTTAGGGAAATGGGTTGAATTAATATACACATGTAATTTTAAAGTCCTCCTAGCTCAATGGGTTAAGGTGTGGGTTTAGTTTGCTAGGCGACTTGATTTCAATACCCTTACAGTCATTTTAGTAGGGAGGAGAAACCCAAAAATCCATCCATGTTAAGGATTGGTGCAGCCCAGGAGAGGTGCAATCCCCGGGTGATTTTGACGGCTTAGATGCCCCTGGGTTGTGGTTTCTTAGCCAATGGTTAAAAATGTTGGCCCAGTAGGTTACAAGCACATTTATAACAAAAAATATACATGGGTAATTCCCCCTTGGACCCCCTCTTAGGAATTCTCTTAGACCCTCCCCTCTCTTGTGGATTAATTCATCCCACATCTCTATCCATGTCCCCTTAGCAGTTGGCATCACATTTTATTATTAAAACATAGGAATATAATTCACATATTACAATGCTTGGTCGTAGCCACATATTATATCTACATTAAGCATTAATTAAACTGGGGATTATAGTGGGGATGTTATGGGTGCAAATGGAGGAATGTGACTTTCTGTTTGGAGCATAGTGGTCTTCAGTGGCCAAGTAGTGCTTCACAATGAATCACTCAACGAAGTGAATATAAGTATTTAAAATTGAGCAAATCCATGGATATCAAACTATATTGTAAGAGGTAACATGAAAGAAACATTTCAGTATGTTGAAATGTCAATCAATAAGATTGATTTCAATACTAGGTTGGTCAAAGAAATGGAGAGTGATTAATTAAATTTCATTGTTGGTATTTAGCTAGAGTAGTGCATGTTACAACACTACGGGTATTGAGAAGTTCAACCAAAACAAATTTGGAAAAAGATTATTTTCTTAAAGAAAGCAGTTGTGAGGTGACAACTAAGACATATTGGTTGGAAAGGTTCAGAATAGGAAGTTGTGGTGCATAGATGAATAAAATGGTTGTGCACAAGGTGGTGAGGATCTACAGGAAATCAAGGACAACCCTCTACAACAACAAAATAAATAAAGTTGAAATAAATATGCATTGGAGTGCATGATAGAAGTGATGCAAGATGCATACAATAAATATAGAATGCATGTGCATGAAGTGGGCATAATGAGATTGAATGATTAATGCATATTGATGTGCATTTATGCATATGGACATGCCTGAACATGTTTTTTGAATGATTATAGATTGAGAGTAGTCTACTATCACATGTTAACTAATGATTACATGATATGTGAATATGACTAATGATGGATTATGTATCTAGGAAAAGTTTATAGCATGGCTAAAAGAGATGATGATGTCATTGCTTATGGTAACCATCCACATGAAGGCAAATGAGGATGGTAAGATATTGATCAAGAGGTTGATAAAATGAATCTTGTGAGCTTCTACAAAATACTAGTTGATCGGGTAGCATCAAGTAATTTGATCAAAGCCATGTAGGTATGAATTCGGTTACTTATAATGCATAATSTTGAAGGGAATTGAGGTAAGAAATCCCTCAACTAATTTTTTCAATATTTGAAACTGATGAAAAGGAAGAGGGCCTTGAAGGTGAAAATTTATYTAATGCTTGAACGAAATTATATGAAATTTAATTGTATATTATGATATGTTGKTTATGAGATCATAACCAGATCAAGYYGGGAGACATACTCTTGTTGTAGCAATGAATGTCATTAGAGATGGMCATGTGTGAGGCCATGTTGAGGTTGGAAATGGAAAGGCTATAGTTCCATACAAGTGTGTAATGGTCTACCCCTATATAACCKATGTTTGKACTACAACGTTTTTKCCGACAYGGGAGAGCACTAAGGGAATTATATTCCTAGTGTTGTGTATTGGTTGAAGAGGAAGGTATCCAAATGATCGAGAAATTAATTGGRGAAGAGTTTGGACAATGTGTTGAGGCATTGRCTAGACTTTCCAAYTCACCATGGTGGAATACATGACATGGATATATYGTATTCCTAAGTCAATACAAGGATGCATTGTGTAGATGTRGCCATGGGTATTGGCACRTTGGTTTTATTTATGCGTAAGGTTGGTTGCATTATGAAAATCTTGGTGTGTTKGTAATGCATGTACAATGAATGATAGTTTCATTCCAAATAACTTGAATAACAAATATATGTGATTGARTTGTTAGAATAGTATAATTATGAAATCACTTCAWGAGTTGTTATAAATGTGCAATGAAAAGATAATGTGCATGAATGCTAACAATTTGTTTGGTTGCATGAAAGTTGAGAAAATTGCAAGTAGAGTGGTCTTAGATATGGAAATAGTGTAAGCCCATAAGGAATACTAATACCTATAGTTTCAAGATCCAAACATGATGAGAAAAAAACACGTTCTTGGGAAATTTTGTTTTCATGTATAAAATAGATTTTAAAAATTAATAAGTGAAATTGTTGCGTTGATATCTCATGATGATTATATGTGTGTGATATAGATGAGGTAATGGCTATTAAATATGGGAAGCTAGGGAAGAAGACTATTGTTAAGACACTAGAACCCTTTTATTTTCACATGTTATAGATTGCTAATGGGAGTCTTGTAGTGAGTTGGCACTCTCCTTGCATATGAATTCCTTAGCAAGATGGATCACCCGAGGGACTGTGCAGCAGAGAAGGGGATACCTGATCCTGGAGGGTGAGTATAACAAGAAAGAGGTAACTTAATAGTGCATATGGCATGGTGGTTGGGATCATGTGGGTGTGTCAAAGACCAACATTGAGCTAAATTATTTCCCATGTCATCTTTGTGAAACATGATATAGCCATACATATGAGTATTGGTTTATAATTGCAAACTTATTTTGAATAAATGTTTATATTTTGGAGTTGAAAACTCTTGTGAATAAGACAATTGTTATGTGATAATGGATATAATAGGTATATTTTCTTAATGTCTTACATAGGAACAACTGAATAATGAAAACATGAACCAAGCAATTTTTTGGGGGGGACAACAAGAAGAAGCAAGTTGTCGAACTTGTAGAAGAAGCAATTTGTCAGGGCTTGTAGAAGAATCAATTTGTCATGCTTGTAGAAGAACTAGGTTGTCAGGCTTGAAGAGTGAAATCCTATGTGATTTGCATTGCAATAACAAGTTTGTTGTTGTTATTTCATGGTAGTTTAACTAGCATTGAGTTCCATTGAGTTCCTTGCAGTGAGATTTCTAGTTACCTGTGCTAGAGATAAACAAATGGTACAACTAGATGGACTACGAGCAGTGAAGGGGGTACATTCCTTGGGTTGGGAAGATCAATAGGAAGAGAGTTGGAGGAATTGGAATAGTGGTAAGAGAATTTTAGGTGGGTTATGTATATGTTTTGGACCATAGCACCTATGTATTTATGTTTTGGGGCAAGAATGCTCGTGTGATATTAGGTTGGGGAGCCTATATGTTGATTAAAGGATAGAGATCCTAACATTGTAATTGTATGTATATTGTATGGTGTTGTGCACTGAGGAAAATGAAAATATAAGGGGGAGGGGATATAACATCCCCAATTTTAATCCTTGCAAATTACAATGTAATTTCATAAATGTGAATTAGGTTGGTGAGCCAATGTGTTGAGGCAAAGAGCCCATATTGATTAAAATGGCCAAGGTTCGAACTATGTATTATGTACTTTGAAATAATTAATAAAATAATAATCATTGATTGTGATATGAGAGGGACGTTAACAATGGAGGAATATGATTCCAAAAGAGAGGGGGCTAAAGGGGGTTTTATCCATGGGTTTTAAATCCCAAACCTTTTCCTTTATTTTTTATTGTTGAGTGAAACTTTTATTTGTTGTTGATTGTTCCCAAAGCCAATCATTGGATTCATGTAACAGGTTCGGTGAGGAAGTTATCCCACTCAATTATGACAACATGGGTTGAGTGTAATCATCCTTTTTTGGGAAGAACGAGAGTCAAGTAAGTAAGAAAGAAGAAGGAATTTCGAGTAGGAAGAAAGGACAATTTTTACCAGCATATTTTGGGAAGTAAGAGAAGAGATGAGTGTCAGGAAGAGCACTAAATGATTTTCTTGAAGGCAGCCATGTCACACCCTAGGACTTGACCTGGGCACGGACAGTCCCTCCATGAGCCAGGACATGTGAAACGGGAAATTCAGTGGACTCTCGGTTATTTTATAAGTGAAGTTGGGTTACTTGGGCGCATGATGTGGTGCCAAGTACGACTTCACCAAGATGACTTGTGACAAAGCCTAAGTGGTGACTTTACCAAAGAATTGGTTGAGTGGGCACCCCACCAAAGAAATGAACAGTTGGTAATGACGGGTGCGTCGGAAGCATGCACGCCTAGCAGAACGAACATAGACAAGTGGGTGCCACATGGTGAACATGGATGCTCGCACTAAAAAACTAAAGGTTGGAAAGGTTAGACACCTTGGGTGTGTGTGTGCGAGCTAAGGGGAGTTGACCAAATGGTGAAGAAAACAAAGGAAGCATGCTAGCTAAGGAAGGGCACGCCCAAGGAATGGGAGTGCACCCATTGATGAGTCGACTCAACTTGCGAAAGTGGACAAATGACCGAAAGATCGCATCGACTTGCAGATGAATGGGTGTGTCACCGAGAAAGGGTGTGTGCCTATAAAACCAAGTGTGAGATTCATTTGGAATTCAAATAAGGTTGGCAAAGGAGACATATTTCATAATCACAGTTGGAGAGTTCTATGTTAGCGACCAAGAGAGAGGGGTGAACTGCTCCCCAAGGAGCCAAGTAGACCCTTGAGGGTAACTTGGGCTGCCTTGGGGACTCATAACCAAAACAGGTCTGTGAATTCATTCTTGAAGGGGAGCAGCTAAACAAATGAATTGTGGAAAAGAAAGAAGGGTCGCTCCAATTTTAAGCAAAGGAAAACTCTGAACTAAAGAAGGGGGACAAGCGCACTAGATAGAATCACAGGGACGAAGTAAGAGGTGATTTGTTCTGTGGTGATGAAGGGAGGATGCACGAAGGCAGCTTACTGAAAAAAAGTATGACTTTCACAAATGATATGAGTGAAATCTCCTTTATGTAAACTTTCTCTGTGTGGTACGAGTGTTTAGATCAACACATTGTTGTTTTGTTTTGTGTAAGAATGTCTTTTGGGTATTAGGTTGGTTTGGCTACCCACACATATGTTTCGTTTGCACTTATGTATGGTTGGTTTCTCTTTACTATTTAAGTTAAGTATAAGACAAACACAAACATAACTTAAGTAACAAACAAAATAAGGTGAAGGCATAGTCTAGATTAAGTAGTTTTGTGTAGCTTTGTTGTCAAACGAACGATTGTGGTATCGCACGGTGACTGAGAACATTAGGTGATTCTTCCACCCGAATGTAGGCTCTCCAGGCCCATGACAGACAGTATCAAAGCAATCTTAACAGAATATTTTTGAAGTGATTTTGAAGAGTCGGCGAAGCTCTTCACCATTGCCACTTCTGTGATAGATGGTATCAGAGAAAGACCATGGAGGTGGTTCTGGTGGACGAATTGGTGAGCTCTTCACCATTGTCAGTTTTGTGACAAGTGGTATCAGAGCAGTGAATTGTGCAATTTTTTGGCAAGCTCGTTGAGCAAGACAAAGTGCACAACTCAACCAACCGAGCAGGGTCAGTTTGGGTTCATTGAGAAATTGGTGATTGTGAAGGAAATTATGTGGTGACTGAGGAAGAATTGTCGCAGTGTTGCAGCAATGATCGTAGAAGTTCAAGACAATGTTTTGAGTACTCGGTGAGTTGGGTCACCGCCATGACTTAGGATGAAAGAATGAAGTTTGGTCGCTAGGCATACAACTGAGCACGATTTCCACCATGACAACTTTGTGTCGTGCACTACTGATATTTGTGCATGGTGTCATGGTGCAAAGACATTACAGGGCATGAAGATAACAGATAGAGAAGGAAGGTTCAGTTGAATGCACGGTTCATATTGTAGTTGGGTACATTTTCCACCATGCCAACTTTGTGCCATGCACTACCGAAGAGAAGTTGGGTCAGTTGGGTTGCAATTAACGATTGCAACTTTCAAAAGAATGTTGATTAACAACAGGAGACTTAAATATTGGTTGATGTACATGGTTTCCTAGTGTTGAGGAATTGCAAGGTGCAAAGATAACATATGGAGGAATGGAAGATGGGTACGGTTGGGATCCATGAGTAAAGTGACTTAGATGGATTTCAAACATCACGGTTTTTTGGTTGCAGACTTGCGTCGGCAAGAAGATGTGAACCATGAAGATGCCAAAGAATTCGTGAACATGTATGATCGTTCCTAAGTTCTTTGCAAATATGAGTTGTTTTATTGGGTTTGTTGAAGTGAGACATGAAGACTTTGTCGAGGACAAGAGCAACCTATTTCCATTGTAGACTTGGGAGAGGCCCAAGTCTTGCAAACTTCATTGAAGACACAAAAATTTCAGAGCGCTCAAAAAGGGAATATGTGAACAAAGACTTGGAGGAACCTACTTGGGCGATTTCCAGAAGAGGGACTTAGGAATATTTGGTGGCAGAGATGGGAACGAGTTGGATTATTGTTGCACTTTCTTGTGGAGTGCATTGAAGGGCTTGTTGTAACAAAGAAGGAAACGAGATGTGTATTCCGTTTGAAGATTTGGATGAGGTATTTTGGTGCATGAGTGCCTTAGACATATTGGTCAAGTCATGGGGTAATTTAAGCATCACAGCAGAGATCCAAATGATGAATTGTCTTGGCAAAGGAAAGAAAAATCGTTCCAAGAAATGAACAAAGGCAACAAAGAGTCGACCAAGGAGACTATTGATAGAAAATCGCAATGAGTTAGACCATAGCCTAAGTGGAAGGGGTGATGTGCTCATGCTCATGGTATGGAACATGAGATAGGAAGGGCATTCTCAAAATTCTTGTGGATGAGGGATGACTCAGAGATCATAGGGATTGTTGGTTGTAGTTGACAGAGGAATTGGCTCGGACGTGTTTTGGCATGGAAGTCTTTGGGTGGCTCATTTTGCTTGGGTCCATTTGGATAGTATGTTGAGACAGTTGTGAAGGCAGTTGCAGTCTTATCCAAATCAAAGGATCACATAGGCAATATGAAACGAATCACAAAGGAAGAAGTAGTGCGGAGGTGATTGTTGGATGTGAGAAACTAGTGCACTTGGAGTGTTTCACGAACATGTGATGAAGAGGATGGGAGGTTGACTGATGAAGCCAAGCTCATGCTTGACTTGGGAAGACTCATCAAGAAAACCAAGGTTCCATGAAGGGCATATAAGTTGCAACAGCGATGAGGCAGTCCTAGGCATCCTGTACTCTATAGGATGAGTAAAGAGAGTGGATTCAGTTGGTCATACAGGTGATAGACGTACAATGATATCCTTGGATTTTTGGATAGCTTGGATGTGGGACAAGCTGGGTGAAACGATGGGTAGAAGTGACAACATCTTTCACAATAGAGTTATGAATTCTCAGTTCAAGAAAGACAAAAGAGACAACAAGGGATTTGTTTAATAAATCAGTCAAGAACTACAATGGGCAAGATGCACGACATGATATTTGAGAGAATTTTTCAGTGGTATGGGACATACGATTGTTGGTGGTATGTACATTAGGTGCACGAACGTTCTTGGGGAGCTTGGATGGCGCAAATTGAATTAGAGTTGTTGATTGGTTGATCAGGGGATCAAATTTTGCTCAAAAATTCAAAGTTCTCGGAATCACTTCAAATCGAATGAGAGCATAGGTCTCGTCGTTGCAAACCCAATGCAACTCATTTGGGTTCAAACGGACATCGGGAGTGAGAGATATAGTGTTCTGTTCACAATGCAAATAGGCAAAAAAAAAAATGGGATGCTGACTGTACAGTCCGTACGGCTGCTAATGTGGCAGTCCATATGACACGTGGTAGAGATGAGTGGCACAGTTGGTAGATTTGGACGAATGGTATTACAACACATGGCAGATTGTGGTTGGTTGTACGGTGCCACGTGGCCCAATCATGGGCCGCCATGTGGCACCATATTATTGGTTGCTTGTTTAAAATTATTGGAGTCCACAGGGTTCGACCCCATGACCTCCACCCTCATGTAAAGCCTTGACATAGTATGTGCTGCCAACACGCCCCACTATATTCCTTGTTATATGTGCGGGTTTAAATACATATGAATTTAAGTTTATGTGTGGTCGGAGCGGGGTCTGGGTCGGGGCTTAGCCCCAGCCCGCGGCCGTATCCGCCATATCATATGACCCCAATGCAACGGTTGGCGCGTGCGTTTTGGTTTTAATTTTGGTTTAAATGGTTGTTACAACCAAACTACCCGCCACTTGTTACTTTGTTATTCGCCTATGGGACAGAGCCCCATTTGAAATTGTGTGTGGTCACATGACCATATGACTTCGGCCTTGGCGATTAGGGGCTAGGTGCGCTCGTAACCATCCTACAGTTCGCACCGTTTGTGCAGTTGTGTCCGGTGCCAAGTTTTTATGCTTTAAATTGTGTGTGGGCTAGGTTGAGCCAACAAGGGTGCAATTTGTAGATGCAGAGACAACAAGCTTGAAGGGGGGACTTCCAGGAAGCCTAACTTCTTCAATTTTTGGCCAAACGAGGTGCCGAAAAATCCCATCTAGGGGTTTTTGTATGTTTTGAAGCCATTGAAGCAGTCTATTTGGCGGTTTGAGCATTGTAAAGCACATTTTTGAGAACTTTGAGCAAATAATACAAATGATCCATTGAAAGTTGGACCAGGAGATGTAGCCCAAGAGAGGGGTGAACTCCTTTATCATTTGTTGTGTTATGTGTTTTTTGTTCATTGATTATGTTGTTGTTTATATGCATCTTGAATGAGTAA
>JZKD02S2291541.1:0-13968 GCA_000966675.3 Picea glauca
AGAATAACTAGGAGGAGTAACATCACACTCGATTATGTCATAAAAGGGTTCAAAACCTTGGTCATGGAAAGCACCTTAGTAGCAAAGGTTTGTGTGGAAGTGGACTTATCTATAGGATTACTTGAAGGTCTCAATATATGGGTGGGATTCATTGTGTTTTGTTATTCCTTTTGTGGGGTTGGTGATGGGGAGGGTGGAAGGAGGGACTTGAGGGGACAAATGAGATTCCTTCATGTGATTGGCCTTGTTTAGTAGAGAATAAATGGTTCTTGAAACCAAAAGAAACTTTAGTGAGTATGTATTTTGGCATCTTCTATTTTTAATATTATTGATAGAATGTTAAATATGGTTGAGTAAATAGTGTATCGGCTAGTTGATTATACATTTTGGTGCGCTAATGTACACATTACATTCTGTTGTTGCAAGAGCATCACCCACTTTATGTTTTGTTTCCATCTATGTGTTTTTCTGTGTGATTTAGGTATTTCCCTTTACTCTTTTCATAGAACGCTCCTATGTTTTTACCATCTACAAAAAAATAGATGTATTTATGGAACTATTATGCACTACTTGCTCCTATGTTTTCACCATCTTACATATTCAATTGCTAGACAATTTTTTTTATTGATTAGGGATGCTTGTTTATATCATGATCATTTTTTAATCACCTATTTCACTCAATTCTTCATTTCTTAACATAGCTAGTGAATCACAATAATAATTGTTACCAATTGATAATAGACTTGCATCATCCTCAATGCACATGTTACTTGATTATCCTTCAATGGGACTATCTTAACATCCCTTAGGTCACCACTATCAATGCTCTTGACCAATCCAAAATTTCCCAAGCCTCATCCCCAACATGCCATATTAGGAGGGCCTAGATGGAGTAAACGACTTTGGAACTAGCTTTGCATCTAATAGGCTTAACATGCTTCGATATTACATGTTGATCTCTTATTTCATTTGGTTCTTCCTTTATATTAGGCTTGAAAATATATTTCTTATATAACATAATTTTTTTTATGTTAGAAAGGTAAAAAAGGCCACACAAAGCTAGCACTGCTTCATCATGATTCATGCTTTTGGGAATATGTTGAAGAGAATTTGTAAGATATCAAACAAGGTCAACATCAAAAGTTATAACGTATTGAAAAGTTTGAACAATATGTGACACATATGATCTAGGACTACAACATTTCTTCATATGTTGAACCCTATGTGACAAGGATGATCCATGACTACAACATTTTTTCATCTATTGAACACTATGGGACATGGCCAAACCATAGGCCGACATGGTTAGATCTTAATATCCCATTGGACTACCCTATTATAAAACTAAATATAATTGTTGTCTAGAATGCATAAAATTATGACTTCTAAAAAAGAGAGGATGTCTTATCTTCAACTCTATATAGACATTTATTCCTTAACGAAAAATATTTTAGACTTCACTTTCTTTCATATTTGATTAGTTATATTTCTTTCCCTTGTTATAGTGATGTGTATGAATGAATGGACATCCTAACCCACATTAGACAACCATTGTCATATCTCAATCATTCCATCAATGATATAATGTACCACATGTATATGCCATAAAGGCATTTGTTCCAACACTTCAGCTTGGGGAGGGTGCAAATTTAACCATTTAAATCTAAGTGAGGATATGAAAGTTCAAACCAAAAAATTGCATGCCATAAAAGTGACTGCAAAAAAAGTAGGCTCCATAACATCTGTTGGTAAAATGGACAAGGACTTTGGATGTGATGGAATGAGATTCATAACAGTGGTTTGATTCCCCATGGAAGGATATTTGATGAAAGATTTTTGTGAAAGTTCATAAAAATGACTAAGTATGAAAAGGAAACTAACCATTGAAATTGGTCTTCAAAAGATACACATTAGGGGTAATGAACACCATAGGACAATGAAAATTTTCACCTACAAAGAGATAAGTGACTATTGATTGAAGGATTTTTCGAAAAAGTCACAAAAATATCTATCGAAATATTAGAGAAAACATAAAATGAAAATTTTGTTGAGAACACTACAATGGAAGAAAAATGAGATGTGAGAAAATAACTAAATTTCAAAACTTAGAAACAAGTCATTGAGAAACCCAACTAAAGTAGATGCATATATGAAAATTAAATACATCGAAGTAACATGTCATCAATCAAAATAGTATCGTCATAAAAGTCAAACTCATTAAATATAAAAAAAATCTTAAAAATAAGAGAAATTGAAGATATCCTTGGTTAAAAAGCCAATAAAAAAAAAGATACAAACCCACAAACAAAAGAACAAAATAAATAAATTAATTAAATTTTAAAACTCAACTTTTTAAGAAATTGAAAGAAGATAATTTTCTGTTTACTTTTTTATACAATATAATTTAATTAAATGAATTAAAAGGTAAAACCATTAATATATATATATATAATTTAATTTATGAACAAGTGGGAGAGATGAGAATGTACATGTTGTGTGGATAGAGATCACACACATGCACACATCCTTACCTTCTAGAAGGATGGGTTATGGGGGTGTGGACAACATACACATGACACCTTCATCTTCTATGAAGGTAAGGGGTGAGGGCCACACACATGATATCGACACCTTCACCTCTAAGAGGGTAGGGGTAGAGGTGAGGGCAACACACACATGTACACCCTTACTCCCGAGAGGGTGGGTAGTGGATAGTGGGGTTGAGGGGTGCACGTTGCATGCACATCTTCACCCCTCGTGCATGTTTTGGCACATTGTATCTACACACCTTGAATCCCCTAGGAGGGTAGGTGGTGGGTGGTTAAGGGTGTGCATTTTTTGTATGCTCTCTCTCTCTCTCTCTCTCACACACACACACACACACACACACACACACACCCTTCAGGTGGTGAGGGTGTACATGTTTGTGCACACACCTCACAAGGGGTTGGGTTGACAAGGGTGTGCATATTTGTGGTGCTCATGCACATAGATGCTTACTCTAAGCCACCCTCCCACGGGTTAGTGTGTGCATGTGTGTGGTGTCCACACACTTGATCCCCTAGGAATGTAGGTGGTAGTTAGTTGAGGATGTGCATAATTTTGTATGTTCACACACACCTGCTCACCCTTCATGGGGTAAGGGTGTACATGTGTGCACACATACCTCACAATGGGGTAGGAGAGTAAGGGGTGCATCAACAAGGATATGCATATTTGTGTGTGCTCACACACACACACATGCTCAACCTTAGCCACCCCTCAAGGGTGTGCATATGTGTGGTACAAACACACGTGCATGCCATTAGCCCTGGGAGGGTGCAAGGTGGAGGGTGAATATGCACAACCCCTATCACCGATCACATGCATGCAAATCCTCACTCCTGTGAAAGATGGGTGGTGGGATGTGAGTATGCAAAACCACACCATTCAATAGACACATACACATCCTCACCTTCCAAGAGGGTGGTGGGTGTGAGGAAAGTTTGCACACTCTCATCATTGAACACACACATACACCCTAAGAGAATACTTAGGAGGGTTGAGTGTGCACACCCAAGAAGGGTTGAGTGTGCACACCCCACCAACAAAGAGTCACACCTTCAACCTTGAAAAAGTGAGTGGTGGAGTAAATATATATATCCTCATAATACACATTTTCACGCTTAGAAATATAAATCATAAATATCTACACTACTCACCATCAAAAACACATATACACATTAATAAATATATAATCAATTAATAATAAAATACATATACCTTACATGTAAACTCTCACTACCGAGAATAATAAATAGTAAAATATATACAACTTGAGTGGGCCTAATGGTTAAGAACATATGTTTTCTCTTATGAGATCATAGATTCAAGAATTAAAATATCATTTCAAACACTTCTCATTGAAGTCTATAAACATGAAATTTATCGAAAAAAAAAAAACTTTATTCCCCAAAGTCGATAAACATGAAAGTTATCCAAAAAAAAACTTTATTCCCCACCATTGAAAGAATATTGTGACCATGAAAAAATGTCGGCCACCGTCGAAAGAATCTGATTTACCATGTACAAATGTCGGCCAATATCTCAGAACGGAAGAAAAAGTACAGTGATAAAAATGAACGGTCTGTAAATTTTTTTTCTTCCCCACCATTGAAAGAATCTTTCTAACGGAAAAATGTCGGCCACCATTGAAAGAATCCGATTTATCCTGTAAAGATGTCGGCCCATATCTCATCGTGAAATTGAAGTGGAATGGAGAATATTACATGTGGGTGTGTCTGAGATGGATAAATTATCGCAGAGATGCCGCTCCCCGTCTAATCTTCAACTGTTCCTCTTCTGTTTTAGTGCCCTGCAACACACTGTTCGAGATCGAGCTCTGGTGGGTTCAATTCCCGGTTGGATACTGATTTGATATATATAGTGCGAATTGTTAGTGGTTTATATATTTACTTCCTTGCGGTGATAGAAACGCTCAATCTCTGAGCATCCCTTGGCTCGTCAAATCTCTTCCGGTGGCGGCGAGGGCCAAGGGAGAGAAACTGAGGAATATAGGCCTCTGGACTCTGATCCAGAGGCCTACATTTCTCAGTTTCTCTCCCTTAGCCATTATAAGCTCTTCTGCCAGAGCTACTAATTGTCAGCTTCGACGAGTCCATAGTTGAAGGGATCCAAGGAGGATCATGCGCTCGCTCGGGGATTGAGCGTTTCTATAACCTCACGCAAATAAATACGGCTCTGATGATGGCGGTAAAATCTCCACCATCCGATAAGCGTGTAAAGAGTACGAAGGAAAGCAATCAAATTTTCAGGTGGGTAATGCTATAGATTCCATTGATAGGTGTTCCAGTTTCAGTAAAATATCGGGCAGCTCATATCGTTGCCATTTTCATCTGGGTGTGCAGGCGCAGGGTTTGTATCGAAGCATCGGTGCATGTGGCGCTGTGCAGGCCTGGAAATCACAGCCCTTCAATTTTCCGTCGTCCCGGTGTTTTTATAATTTTTGTTTAACTGGTCTTTCTAATTTGTAAAAGTAGTTTACAACTAGCCCAGCCACTTCACCCGTGGCTGATGAAAGCCCAGAGGCGATAACATCTTGTCACCGGATATTTTGCAGTCTGCCACAGCTTGTAACTTGATATTTTGCAGTTTGCAGTCTGCCACAGCTTGTAACTTGATATTTTGCAGTCTGCCACAGCTTGTAACTTGATATTTTGTAGTCTGTCATAGCAGTTTGCAAGTTAGCTTATAGCAGGAAGTTTATGATTTAGTAAGAGTCAAGAAGTCTTTGTAGTCTGTCATAGCAGTTCGCAAGCTAGTGCATAGCAGGAAACTTATGACTTAGCAAGAGAGAAGTCCCTAAGCCCATTTAAGTGGAACTTCTATCCCAAAGGAGGATACTCTTTGTGGGAATTGAACCCTGGTCAAACATGCTACCCAATCAGGGTAAGAACCCTAGACTTAAGCAATTAAGCACCCTAATGATTAATGCTACCCAATCAGGGTAAGAACCCTAGACTTAAGCAATTAAGCACCCTAATGATTAACTGATGCAGAATGACATACTCTTAGATTATTTGTGTTAATCTTAACCTTTAATTAGTAGACAAAATAAAGAATATTTGAAAAAAAAATGTAGTTAAGTCTCTGTCACACATTGCTTATTTCTAATGAAAAGACTGATTAATCTGAAAGTTTTCAGATAAGTATACGCCTCTCTACATAAATATTTTTTTAATTATTTTTCTATTTTGATAGTATAGTATTGGCATGGGCTGGTGGCATCGGAACAGAGACAAAATCGCCTGCAGGCGTCATGAGCCCAAGGCAGTCGTGGCTATGATATGTCTCCTTGTCTGTGTTGGAATTGTGATTCACTGGAAATGCTTAAAACTGCTTATGAAATAGGCTTTCATACTTAAAATTCAAGAATAGGCAAGAAAAATCATCTGTGGAACTAATTTTAATGTGTGGTGCTTATAAATCTCAGTGATCCCAATACATATATCATTGATTTCATATCTAAGTCCAGGTAGATTTGCATTAGAGTTTGCTGACCTCTGTATCAAGTATTTGAATTCCACATAGTTAATTAGTAGCAGCTTCATAACTTTTAGGTGATATAGGTGTATATTAGACGTGTGTATTTGTTATTTTAAATTTTTTTGATATTCAAGTTGATTCTATTTTTTTAAAAAAAATATTAATTGTTTGAACAGAATTTCTCATAAATGTAGAGAATTTCAAATATCATATTCAATGAAAAATTATATAAACATGTGCAAAGTTCAAACTTTCTTAATTCATTGTTTGTCAACTGGGAGGGCATTAGCATATGCATTTAAAAGTCATTTTTTCCAATGTGTTTAATTGAGAAAAACATAGGTATTAGTATATGTATTTAAAAATCATTTTTTTCAATGTGTTTAACTGAAAGAAACATACTAATGCACTTTATCACATCACATATCTTAAAAAATTATTCTTTTCTATGTGTTCAACTGAAAGAAACATACTAGTGCACTTTATCACTTGACATATCTTAAAAATAATTCTTTTCAATGTGTTCAACTGAAAGAAACATTGCACTTTATCACATGACATATCTTAAAAATCATTGTTTTCAATGTGTTAAAACTGAAAGAAACATACCAAACATACCAGTGCACTTTATCACATGACATATCAATTTTGTTATAACAACAAGAAACATGGATGACCAAAAGAATGCTATAACATGTATTTTCATTACATTCTTTGAATATAACATACTTGTATTGATTGCGGTTTTGGCTCAAATAAATGGCAATTAAAATAAAAAGTGGTAATATTGAAAGGTTGATTCTAAATATTCTTCATTCTTCATTTAATATCAAAACGCATCTAAGTATATTAAGTTATCTCTTGCCATTTGTAATAAGTATAGAATTCAATTATATGTCAATTCTCTTATTGAATATTTGTTTTCTTTTCTTGTGCATTTAATAGAGTTTGAATAAATATCCCTCGTCTTTCATAGGATCTTGATTCAGTGTCAAGTATATGTGCACATGATATTCCTTCGGTCCTATCTATAACAATATGTCATAAGGTATTATTCGAAACACGATACTACAAATATATATTATATGAAAATGAAGATCCACTTTACCTTAACACCTATAGCATGCCATCCCTAAACAACCATCCTAGGCTAGGAGTACTTCACCATGAACAAGATCTATTTTAGGATACCCTTGTAATATGTGGTTATTCAAAATGTAAATGGGTTAAAAATGAACTTTTAGAGTGTCACTTCGTCCCATTATGTTCATGATTGACCTCAAGTTAATGATCTAATACCTCCCATTGATCTTAAAGATCCAATATGTGACATAGAAAATGCATGTAGGAATTATTCTGTTGAGTTTGAAATTTAACCAACCCATCTCCTTCAATTGAGTCAAATGAGAGTTCTAGTGAGCCAATGTGTTATCAACCTAATGTTTTTCACCTATTTAGTATTGAATATTTTCATCCGAAAAACATCATAATGGAAGTCATAACCCTCATTTCCATCATCATGTGACCAAGTAGTATCACCATACTGAACCAATTCAAACCATAATTTGATCAAATAAATCACAGTACACTGCACTATTTCCTTAATTTTCTCCATCTAGAGTGCACAAGAAATCCATTAAAATTTTCTCTATAGTATTAAAGTAAACAAATATTATTTTATCAACTCATCAATGCATGTGTGTCCTTCAAACCAATGTAGTGGGTAAGTGTGGACTATATCAATCCGTTATTGTTACTTATAGGTTTGATATAATCTTCTTTAATCATCCTCATCCCAATACTTAATTAATATATTGGGATAGTTCACATTGAAACTATCTCCATAAGGTCCACCATTTCATCTATAAATAAAGCCATTGAGGTCACAAAAATGATCCATAATTCATAGTAAAGTTATGTTTCCAAAATTCCTTTAGAGATATTTAGCACCCTAGCTATTGTCCCTCTACCATCAAGAATTCCCTCATTCTACCAAGCTTGGAGTTCTAGCACACAAGGAGGTAAAGAACCCATTCCCAAGGGTGGATTTTGAGCCCATCTAGTTACATCAAATCTTTCATAAGCTGTCATATTGGTAAATTCCTTCCATTACTTAATAAAATCATTCATTCGTTTATATGGTTATGTTTGGAATTTACTTTTATTATGCATGGTTTTGTTGTTGTCCTTTCATTAAATATATTTTGAGTAGAATAGTTTCTTACTAGTGTTTTATTATTATTTCTTTCATTTGTCCATGATATAGTTTACACAACCATTAAGGGATTTTGGCACACCCTTGTGAAAAAAATCCACAAATAGATTAGTGACTTCATTAGGGAAGTTGACCCTTGTCTCATTTCCTTAGTTGTGTGTGTGCTTCCTAGATATTTTAGTAGGTTAGTGTCCTTTCTATTTTTTTTTTTATGTTTATTGCTTATTTATAGCCTTAGTTTCTTAAATGATTTGGGTGGAAACCATAGTTTTCTATGTTGGCTACAAGATGTCCATAACATAGTTTTCTTTTAGAAAGTTTTCTAGGTAACTTTGCTAGGAATTTTTTGTGTTAGCATGGTTTCTGGGGCCATTTTCAAAGTTGGGAAATCTTTTTCAACTTTTTTTTCTTTTCATCTTCAATTTTATGTTTTATCAATTTGTATGATTGTTCCATTCAACTTATTTCCAAATCAATATTGTTTATTTTCCATATAAGCATTGTAGGTAAAAAAAAATGTTATTAATCTTTAGTATTTTATACCTTTAGGGTTTCTAATTGGCTAACCTATTTCTCTTTTTACATTTATTTTAGAATTTTAGTTGGTTGTTTCATTACTTTAGATTTACTTAAAATTGAAACAAAGATGAGATAATGAATAAACCCTTTCATTTTGAGTTTTAGTAATAATTTTTACAAATCTAAGTTATTTCTCAACCGTGAATCACTACATTTTCAGCATATAGTCCATTATTTGTTTGATGGTCTTAAAGTTGTTTAATTATGGAGGTTTATTCGTTAAAGAAAAAAACTCCTTAATTTTTGACTTCTTATTAAAGCTTTTTTTTTTATAAATTTTAATTTGCATTTTAGAGTGCACAAGACCATTTCTAATTTACATTAAAAAATTTAGTTGTTGGTTTTTTGTTCTTTAAAAGATTGTTTTAATAAATTTAGGAAAGGTTTTCATTGGAAAAAAAAATAAAATTCTTCATCTCTAGTAGTTGTCATATTTATTTTTCTTTTCTTGCAAGTTTTATGCACTGACATATGCATTTCCAATCCCAGGGAACATATGGGGAAGACAAGTTGTTTATTAGGACGACTCATTTCACTTAAGTTGAAGCTCAAACGAAAGTAAAGCTTCAATTGATCATAGTCACTTGATATGATTCAATATAACTATCCTTTAAAATGGCAATGACATAAAATGGTAGTAAGATTGAAAGGATATCTCTTTCCATGATATGTTTTTTTGCATTGGCTTAAGATTCAAGGTTTGTAGTAAACTTCAAAGGATATTTCAATTCATAAAACAAGGATTCATTCAAGCTTAAGATGTTGAAATGATAGTTCATTGAATCCTACTAGCTACCATAATTCACTAAATCGTGGCTATTCTTTCAAGATTATTATAAGCATAAGCACAACTCACTAAAGTGATTCAATCTTACTTCAACTAAATATGGCTTAGACAGATCACCATTTGACAACATGTATATTGAACCGGAATATTATTTCTTAATGTTATGTATATTATGTAGCAAGTAGATAATCTAGAAATGTAGCAATAAGTAATAGTGATATTCTTCTATACCTATGCATATGTTAATTATGTAAAAGTTTTTGTGATCATCATAATGATAACCCCTTGGTTATTCTTTATTGTTGGGTTAATCCCCTTATGGTTGTTGTTGAAAGGACAGAGTGCTAAATTCCTCAATAGAGTCAATATATAAGATTAATTTATCATTATACCACCTTTCAAATTAAACTGATATAAACTCCCCCACCCAATTTCCTTTAACATCTACCAACTTTAGAATATGCGACAAAACAATTACTTACATAATTGGAAACCCATGCTTTTGTCCTTAAACCCCATCATGGGGCTTATAACTTTTAATGTGGTTTCTCTTGTTATTTTAAAATTTTTGTTCATTATTACAATTCTTAACATTTTAAATATTTATTATATGGAAAAATAAGAAGAAAAAGTGTGCTTATAACTTTTAATGTGGTTTCTCTTGTTATTTTAAAATTTTTGTTCATTATTACAATTCTTAACATTTTAAATGTTTATTATATGGAAAAATAAGAAGAAAAAGTGTAATAATCAAGGCAATGTTCACTATGTTAAAGGTTTTTGTATTTCTCTTTAAAATTTAAATAATTAATGCTTTTCTTTGTTATCAATTAAAAATTAAACATTTCTTTTTAAAATTTGAACAATTTATGTTTCTCTTTAAATTAAATTCTACAGTTGAATCTAAATGAAAGAAGAATATTTGGTAATTGATTGGAGGTTTAGTATTTTTGACTCCAAGTTCTATGAATATATTGCTAGAGAACATTGACTCGTATAGATAACTACTATAAAATATTCTCAAAATAAGTGTATTTCTTCAACAAAACATTTTCTTACTAATTTATGTAACATGTATAAAAATTGTTTGACTAGATTATTTGTTATTAGTTTCATTTTTTTTTATTGTAATGCAATCAAAAGTGGTGGATTATTTTTTACTTGTATTTGATTTTAATGGAATTTTCTATCATAGCTTTGAAGATACAACATGAAAAAAACATAATGAGAAAATGGGAAGAGTTTCAAATTACATAATAGAGGAAAAAAAAGTGGTTTCATGAAAAACAACTTCTTGAAATGTGTTTGTAAAATGAATCTTTTGACATTGCAATTTGGATGACACATTTGAAATAAAATATAACAAGTATTCTTAGAAATTTGGTTACATAAAGATTATGAGACCAATTTGTGTTTACATAGAATATTTTAGATTGGAAACAACATAGGGAACAAAGGACAACTGGAAATCTAACAAAAGTTTTTGCACACTAAGCAATTGAATAAAATATGAACAACTTATTTTAATTATGATGCAAATGACATTGTTATAATGGATGATTCACTTGAGAATGTGATAAATCCCAAAGAAAATGTGATCCATGCTACTTCATTCGAGTCAAAAAACCAAGATGATAAATGGTTGATAGTCAATCTATGGAGAACACTAAACCAATATTTTGAAATATCTTCAACACCCTTTAATAATATCTGATGATGAATTTAACCAATATGTGTGTGATATTCCTATATAGAAAAAATTGTCAAGTTTATAATATAAATTCTTGTTAATTTCACATGATTTCCATATTTTTATATTTTGTAGCCCCATAGACAAAATTCTAACGTTAATATAAACTCTTAGTCATATTGTGTGTGTGGTATTATTTCTATATTTTGTAGCCTTTTTCAATTTAAGTTCACGTCTATTTCATAAATTAGTGGTTTGGTGTATCTTTACTAGAAATTTATTTTGTTTATTTCTATCGAGATATTGAGTTATTAAATTTCCATTTCAATTGTTGTATGCAAGTTTAAAGTGCCTCATGATGTTTATAACTCTTTAAAATTTGTGTTTTAAATGGTGGTTTTATGTCTCTCTATATAAATTTCTTATTGGAAGAAATTAAAAAATTGTACTAGCTTGTATATAGAAATTGACATATACTTATTTTGTTTTCTTGAATTGAGATGTTTTTATGATATTTTTCAATTTCCATTTAACTATGTTTGCAGAAATCCATTTCTATACAAATGGAAACAATTGTTAATAACTAGCAATTTAATTTTTTAAAATGTTTTCAAAAATCATGTTTTGATGTCATTAATTAACAAAGTGTTGAAGTGGAGATATGTTAATAATGTCATATATGTGTCCTAAATGTATATGGGAGTTAATATCCATCTGAATATATTTTTGATGTTCGAAATGGAAGGAGTCTTCTTCTCATCATACTTCATAAATGAACTAAGTTATAATATTCGAAGAAAACCAATTTGGGAGTTTGGTGGCCAATCATATTTTTTGAGGCCTTTCCAGTCATAAGTACTGAAATACTGCTTAAAATTTTATGATGTCTCAATATGGACACTAGATGTTACTTACAAGTACATTTGACAAGTACTTGCGAAATATGCAATTGTTATAGAAGACTTTGAAACATGGGACATGCCCCATTGTCGTATGCAAACAATAATCAATGCAACAAGTACGATACAATTTTACTAGAAAAGGTTAAGTGATGTGTGGTCTCAATATGAAGATAAATATGATAAATCAAATGCATTTCTATTAGATACATGAAAAACTGAAAGAAACATACTAATGCACTTTATCACATCACATATCTTAAAAAATCATTCTTTTCAATGTGTTCAACTGAAAGAAACATACTAGTGCACTTTATCACTTGACATATCTTAAACATCATTCTTTTCAATGTGTTCAACTGAAAAAAACATTGCACTTTATCACATGACATATCTTAAAAATCATACATTGCACTTTATCACATGACATATCTTAAAAATCATACATTGCACTTTATCACATGACATATCTTAAAAATCATGGTTTTCAATGTGTTAAAACTAAAAGAAACATACCAAACATAACAGTGCACTTTATCACATGATATATCAATTTTCTTATAACAACAAGAAGCATGGATGACCAAAAGAATGTTATAACATGTATTTTCATTACATTGTTGGAAGATAACATACTTGTATTGATTATGGTTTTGGCTCAAATAAAGGGCAACTGGAATAAAGTGGTAATATTGAAAGGTTGATTCTAAATATTCTTCATTCTTCATTCAATATCAAAACACATCTAAGTATATTAAGTTATTTCTTGCCATTTGTAATAAGTCTAGAATTCAATTATATGTCAATTCTCTTATTGAATATTTGTTTCCTTTTCTTGTGCATTTAATAGAGTTTGAATAAATATCCCTCGTCTTTCATAGTATCTTGATTCAGTGTCAAGTATATGTGCACATGATATTCCTTCGGTCCTATCTATACCAATATGTCATAAGGTATTATTCGAAACACAATACTACAAATAGATATTATATGAAAATGAAAATCCACTTTACCTTAACACCTATAGCATGCCATCCCTAAACAACCATCCTAGGCTAGGAGTACTTCACCATGAACAAGATCTTTTTTTATTCCCTAGTAATATGTGGTTATTCAAAATGTAAATGGGTTAAAAATGAACTTTTAGAGTGTCACTTTGTCCCATACTTGATCTAATACCTCCCATTGATCTTAAAGATCCAATATGTGACATAGAAAATGCATGTAGGAATTCTTCCGTTGAGTTTGAAATTTAACCAACCCATCTCCTTCAATTGAGTCAAATGAGATTTCTAGTGAGACAATGTGTTATCAACCTAATGTTTTTCACCTATTTAGTACTAAATATTTTCATTCGAAAAACATCATAATGGAAGTCATAACCCTCATTTCCATCATCATGTGACCAAGTGGTATCACCATACTGAACCAATTCAAACCATAATTTGACCAAATAAATCACAATGCACTACACTATTTCCTTAATTTTCTCCATCTAGAGTGCACAAGAAATCCATTAAAATTTTCTCTATGGTATTAAAGTAAAAAAATATTATTTTATCAACTCATTAATGCATGTGTGCCCTTCAAACCAATGTAGTGGGTAAGTGTGGACTATGTCAATATGTTATTGTTACTTATAGGTTTGATATAATCTTCTTTAATCATCCTCATCCCAATACTTCATTAATACATTGGGATAGTTCACATTGAAACTAACTCCATAAGGTCCACCATTTCATCTATAAATAAA
>JZKD02S2291541.1:13978-37102 GCA_000966675.3 Picea glauca
TTAATCCACAATGGGGATTTAATCCAATAACAAAATAATAATAATGATTAATCCACAATGGGGATTTAATCCAATAATAAGAATGCTCTTCGCAGTTACATTATTTCAACATACTCTTCGATTGAGGGACGTTCTTGGAATGATTCAGAGGTGTCTCCTTAGTAGATTAAAATTTAAATAATTAATGCTTTTCTTTGTTATCAATTAAGAATTAAACATTTCTCTTTAAAATTTGAACAATTTATGTTTCTCTTTAAATTAAATTCTACAGTTGAATCTAAATGAAAGAAGAATATTTGGTAATTGATTGGAGGTTTAGTATTTTTGACTCCAAGTTCTATGAATATATTGCTAGAGAACATTGACTCGTATAGATAACTACTATAAAATATTCTCAAAATAAGTGTATTTCTTCAACAAAACATTTTCTTACTAATTTATGTAACATGTATAAAAATTGTTTGACTAGATTATTTGTTATTAGTTTCATTTTTTTTTATTGTAATGCAATCAAAAGTGGTGGATTATTTTTTACTTGTGTTTGATTTTAATGGAATTTTCTATCATAGCTTTGAAGATACAACATGAAAAAAGCATAATGAGAAAATGGGAAGAGTTTCAAATTACATAATAGAGGAAAAAAAAGTGGTTTCATGAAAAACAATTTCTTGAAATAGCTTTGAAGATACAACATGAAAAAAGCATAATGAGAAAATGGGAAGAGTTTCAAATTACATAATAGAGGAAAAAAAAGTGGTTTCATGAAAAACAATTTCTTGAAATGTGTTTGTAAAATGAATCTTTTGACATTGCAATTTGGATGACACATTTGAAATAAAATATAACAAGTATTCTTAGAAATTTGGTTACATAAAGACTATGAGACCAATTTGTGTTTACATAGAATATTGTAGATTGGAAACAACATAGGAAACAAAGGACAACTGGAAATCTAACAAAAGTTTTTGCACACTAAGCAATTGAATAAAATGTGAACAACTTATTTTAATTATGATGCAAATGACATTGTTATAATGGATGATTCACTTGAGAATGTGACATAAATCCCAAAGAAAATGTGATCCATGCTACTTCATTCGAGTCAAAAAACCAAGATGATACATGGTTGATAGTCAATCTATGGAGAACACTAAACCAATATCTGATGATGAATTTAACCAATATGTGTGTAATAGTCCTATATAGAAAAAATGTCAAGTTTATAATATAAATTCTTGTTAATTTCACATGATTTCCATATTTTTATATTTTGTAGCCCCATAGACAAAATTCTAGTGTTAATATAAATTCTTAGTCATATTGTGTGTGTGGTATTATTTCTATATTTTGTAGACTTTTTCAATTTAAGTTCACTTCTATTTCATAAATTAGTGGTTTGGTGTATCTTTACTAGAAATTTATTTTGTTTATTTCTATCGAGATATTGAGTTATTAAATTTCCATTTCATTTGTTGTATGGAAGTTTTAAGTGCCTCATGATGTTTATAACTCTTTAAAATTTGTGTTTTAAATGGTGGTTTTATGTCTCTATATACAATTTTTTTATTGGAAGAAATTAAAAAATTGTACTAGCTTGTATATAGAAATTGACATATACTTATTTTGTTTTCTTGAATTGGGATGTTTTTATGATATTTTTCAATTTCCATTTAACTATGTTTGCAGAAATCCATTTCTATACAAATGGAAACAATTGATAATAGCTAGCAATTTAATTTTTTAAAATGTTTTCAAAAATCATGTTTTGATGTCATTAATTAACGAAGTGTTGAAGTGGAGATATGTTAATAATGTCATATATGTGTCCTAAATGTATATGGGAGTTAATATCAATCTGAATATATTTTTGATGTTTGAACTGGAAGGAGTCTTCTTCTCATCATACTTCATAAATGAACTATGTTGTAATATTCGAAGAAAACCAATTTGGGAGTTTGGTGGCCGCTCATATTTTTTGAGGCCTTTCCAGTCATAAGTACTGAAATACTGCTCAAAAATTTATGATGTCTCAATATGGACACTAGATGTTACTTACAAGTACATTTGACAAGTACTTGCGAAATATGCAATTGTTATAGAAGACTTTGAAACATGGGACATGCCCCATTGTCGTATGCAAACAATAATCAATGCAACAAGTACGATACAATTTTACTAGAAACGGTTAAGTGATGTGTGGTCTCAATATGGAGATAAATATGATAAATCAAGTGCATTTCTATTAGATACATCAAATCCTTCACAATTCGTCGGATATTAGTCAAACCACATCTTAATAAAAGCCTATACAAGATGAAATAAGAAAGATACTTGGATTATGCATGTTCTAATCCCCCTTTTCCATTATATTAAAGAGAAATTTGACTACATTCAAATGCTCAGTGGAGTGTTGACTTCATTGTGGTATATGAATATCATAAACTTTGAGAAATTCATTCACATGTACATTACAATTTTCAATACAACATGGACATTTGCTGGTGAATCAATGTGTAAGGTTTTAGATATTTTTTAATATATGGGAATTGACAATGAAATTTCGATATATTATTTTATATAACTGATTTTGGATTAACCTTTTTTTTCTAACGCATTTGATTTTCCATCACATAATTTTTTGTAAATTGTATTTTTAAATCAATTATTTATAATAGCAATCATCTCAATATATAACCATTAAGGCACAAAGTCATTTTATAAATTTTATTTGACTTTATGCATGCATTAATATGAGTTTATAAATGTGATATGTAATATTTGTAATTAAACTCCGTGTAATTATACGAGTGTTTATTATATAAAAAGAGATTTCATTTACTAGATAATGAGTGATAGGTTGACCATTCATGCTCATAAGATATGGACAATGGATGAATGATGTTACACCTTAGATTATTTGCAGTGTACCCTACATTTTTTCATGATATGTGACCACTCTAATGAGTCCAAAATGTGATGATTTATTTGTATGCGACCATGATGGGATAATTGATGTACAAGTGTTGGTTAGCGATTGCTCATATCCCCTTAAGTGGATGGTCATGGAATGTCCTTTTAGTCCTCATTCTAAGGGTGTTGGGTTTTATTGCTCCGACCAACTATCCCTTGGAGGTGGTAACTCCCTCCATGTACGACATTTATGTATTGGGTAGGTATGCGAACGTTATGAAGTGGATCTACTAAGATACATGATTTACAAGGGCCCTAACTATTCACTTATTATTGTGCTATGTAAAAGGTGATTGCACTTTGTAAGGGTTGTCACCCTCATGGTTTAGCACACCTATTTTACCCCACATGGACCCTCTATTTCTTTTGTATGTACCTGTTGATACCTTTTTGTGCTTTCATTTTTTCCCTCCCACATTCTGCTTTCCTCACTTCTTTACTCCTTTTATTTTCCCCCTTCTGTACCTCCCATTTTTCCCATTTCCTTTTATCCCTTCTTTTTCCCTTTCCTGGTTACTATACTTAGAAATATTTCAGTCTACGGACCTTCGGTTTCGTGGGTTGTCACATTTTCATTTCCATCCACTTACTCATGTCAGTCTGCTTCAACACTTAGATTTTTTCTTCAAATTTGCGGGTATGCAGGCTCAAACACTTTCTCCTTTTTCTATGACCCTCACATTGCACTTCAACTTCCGTGATCTACATTTCAACCATCACTTAACCTTTATCTTTGTCACGGGTGCCGAGTTCCAAAGTATTCCATTTTTCATGCACGCTGTTGAGGGAAAGGTATGGATTATCTTACTTAACCATTTTTGAATCTTTCCTGACTAGGACAAGATAGTCAGGAATGTCACTTGGGGTTTTATAGACTTAAAATATTATCCCAATCTGCAAGTATTAATTACTAGGATTGAGGTTGATTTATTAATGGAAATAATATTGCAATATAAAATAAAATTTATACAAGTTTCTGTGATGAACAAAGATTTTTTAATAAAGTGAGCATGGAGATCAAAAAGAAAAAAATAACCAAGTCACAAATACACATTTATGAGACATAATTGCAATTTGATTTTATTTCATTCCGAGATATCAAAAATGTTTTTCTCTTTACAAAACCCCTACGAGGGAATGGACCAAAGTTTGATTTAGAGATCCCCAATGAACACCATACAAAAAGACTCCGACAATAAAGTAAAACTGAAATTTGTAATCTGGATCAACTTGCCACAAACTGCAACCATTTTGAATATGCAATATATCCTTTATCATCCATGAAAATTAATTCACAAATAGATAAGAATACATAGACTATCAAGGATGGATCAACACCTCTAAAATAAGAGTCTGAAAAGTTTGGTTCAATCTTGAACCTTGCTGTCTATAATAAGACCCTGCTGTCAAAAATAGAATTAGGCTTTGAATAAACTCAGAAATGAATGAAAACTGAAACTATCTCATGCAACCAAAGATAAAACCCTAGTCTTGCTTTCTCCTTCTATTCTCCAAAAAAAAGAAGGTATGGATTACCTTATTCAATCATTTTCAAATCTTGTCTGGCTAGGACAAGATAGTTGGGAATGTCACTCGGGGTTTTATAACCTCAAAATATTATCCCAATCCGCAAGTATTAATTACTAGGATTGAGGTTGATTTATTAATGGGAAGAATATTGCAATATAAAATAAAAATGATACAATTTTATGTGATGAACACATATTTTACAATAAAGTAAGCATGGAGATCAAAAAGTGAAAGTACCAAGTCACAAATACACATATATGAGTCAAAATAACAATATGATTTTATTTCATTCCGAGATATCAAAAATGTTTTTCTCTTTACAAAACCCATGCGAGGGCATGGACCAAATTCTGATTTAGAGATCCCCGATGAACACCATACAAAAGACTCCGACAATAAAGTAAAACTGAAATTTATAATCTAGATTAACTTGCCACAAACTTCTGCCATTTTTACTCTGCAAGATATCCTTTATCAGCCATGAAACTTAATTAAAAAACAAACAAGAATACATAGACTATCAAGGATGGATCAACACCTCTAAAACAAGCGTCTGAAAAGTTTGGTTCAGTCTTGAACCTTGCCATCTACAATAAGACCCTGTTGTCAAAAAGAGGATTAGGCTTTGAATAAACTCAGAAATGAATGAAAACTGAAACTATCTCATGCAACCAAAGAGAAAACCTTAGTCTTTCTTTCTCCTTATATTCCCCCCATTGTCTCTTCTTCTCAATCAACTTTTATTCTTTCCAAATAAGTTGAAGTAGTTCAACTACTTTTTTTTAGTTAAGTTGATTTAACTTAACTAATTAGTTTAGGAGAAATAAATAATAATAATATAGTTAAGGGTCTTTAATTAAGAATAACTAGGTAGGCAGGACCCCTTGTGACTCCCTTAATTTAATCCTTTCAAATCATAAAATATAACACAAAAAGGATAATCATTTTGACCATATGCCACCCCTTGTAGCTCCCTTAAATATCTTTCAAACTAGATATTTAAATATCATAAATAATTTATATCATATCCAAAAAGAATATATATGTCCACATTATCCACATTATCCATAAAATATCAAAACAAAGCCTGCTGTCCAAAAATACTGAAAACCAGTAAGCACTGTCTTCATCAACTGAAATCATAAAAAACACATAATCTAAAAACCATATTTGCCACTTTGTGAGGCAATTTTTCCTTTTTCACTGTTGTTTCCCTTATATTTGAGTAGCCCGTGTTTGATTAGACCCTTGGGGTTGTATCTCTTTGATCACATGGGAACAATCATCCTTCAAATGCATGCATGAAGACACAAATTTTGAGGAATCATCAGAGGGAGAATAAGGGGAGGCAACTTCTTTTCCTTTATGTTGCACAGATTGGGGAATATAAGTTTTTAGTCTCTTACTAGCATGTGAAGATTGAACTGGCGAAACAACACGGCCAGTCTAGACATTGGGATTGACAAGTGGTGGAAAAGACAATGACATAGTGGTCCAACCAAGATGGTGAGAGACAGGTGGGTTGGCGATCTCTTTCCATCCTTCATTTGTGGGGAATTATGGCTGTAAGGACACATGTGGGGGAATGAGAATGCCAAGGATGTTCAGAGGAGGCTGGAAAGGTGGTCTTTCTGGTCAAGGGTGCACTATTCCATGACCAATCGAATTGAAGAACCCATCTTGGCACAACTGGTTCAATTCTTGAGGATCAACGTCAAAATGGATAGAAAATCTAGGCCTCCTATGGCCTCAATTCCAATTTCCCCTACCTCTATTATTTATTCCATTGCTGCCCCTACTGAAAAACATCATCCTGTAAAAAAAGTTCGTCAGTAAAAAAGCTCTTAATAAACCATACAAGACACTCTCCTTACATAAATAAAAAATTGGCTCAAAAATTGACACGAGATACATGCAAATCCATCCATAAAAAACCATTCATTAATTTCCAAGTGAACATGGGGTGATAGGGTTCACGGGAAATATGGAGGGAGTGTAATTAACTAAAAGTGGTATAATGATAGGGGACTAATACACGAATATTGTTCATCAATTAATCAAATAATTTACTGTGTAATAAAATATCAAAATATCAGCGACAAATGATAGAATGATAGGGAATCAATATGGATATTGTTCAATTGAAAATAAATCAACACATGTAATCAAAACATATCTCTGTCCAGACCTTCAAAGTTTAACAATGTTCCTTTTTCAAAAAAATAATTTGAGCTGGTACTTTGTTTGACAAATTTGCTTGCTGGATTCCAAATTATTTTATGCAAATATATATATATGCCCATAATTTTTTAATCACAACAACCATTGTATCCACATAATCATTATATGCCAATCATAATGAACAATATTGCAATCACAATAATACACCACAATATCCTTTGAGCCACGACCATAACATTAACTTCAATGATTAATCCCTTAAAACCAACAGGAACACGCATAAAGTGTTGAAAATCAACTCATATCCATCATTTATTTAGTCATTGTTCAACTCAATCAATCTGGACATTATAACTCTTATCCAGGCCTCAAACATTTTGCACACAGGTGTCACTTTTATACAATCCACATAATGATTGAAACAAAAAAAAATCAATATCTTGAACACAAGCTTCAAATGAATGGACGAGTATGAATTTCTTCCAGAATTAACAAACAAGAGACCAAAAAAAATCGTTCCCAGGTACCTAGGCAAGCACCGTGCTCTTATCAACCATCGAATTGGAGTAAATATGATTACAAAGTAATATTCAGGGTTTAAGAAAACTAGTGGAAGAGAAAACATGTGACTCGACCAGAGATCTTGGCATTTGAATGGAACAAACAACTCATTCTGTAGGTGCCCTATGAAAATTTACCATAGAACAATAACATGGAATAATTCTTTCAACTGTAAGGGTTTCAAAACAACAACTTCCAATGGACAACACAAATGAAGCCAACCCCTTTAACAACACTGCAAAATGAGAGACCAAGTATAAACCCGTGCTCGACCAAAAAGTATGAATAATCCTTTCATCAACTTCTGGGTGGCGTTATCTTCATACCGTGAAATATTTTCCAGGAAACTATGTCGGTGAGGACATATCAAGGTAGCTAACAACTCAGCCTTTTTCCAAGAAAGGGCAAAAAATACCTCAATCTTCCATCAGAAAAAAAACACAGAGTCAAACATGGCATGGGAAAACTTAATCATACAGACCCATAATGTCAATCCATAGGTGGGGTATTCGCAAAGCCCAGATCTTTGGCAGACAACGATAGCCAATTTCAACAGAGATTTTATTCAACCATTCCATGCGAAGGATTACACACAACAACAAGACCGTGACCATTTTATTTTTTAAACACCAACAGTCCAAAATAACCACCATGAGAAACCAAGGACGCAAACACCAATACACAGTTCAAAAATATCATAACATCTTGAGAATCACACAGACCATGAGCAACCAGAGCCAAAATTTGATTCAAAGGGAAGAGTAACTATCATGGATGGAAAAGTAAGAAAACCCATACCTGGAAAATCCTGTGCGAGGAAAAAAACAAGGCTGTATACCTCCTTCATGATCGAGCAAAGCGGAGAAGCAACAACTACTAGAGCCAAAACAATGCAAGACTGACTAGGGTGATGGGCTCGAGGGGAGTTTGAGTGATGTGTGTTAAATGCACATCACTTCTCCCTTCCAACTTCATTGAATTATTAATATGATCCAAGCCCATTCACCATAGCACTACACCATTAATCAACCGAAAAAAACATTTACCATATCACTTTTGCAAAGTGTGCACCCCTTGGTAAAATTAAAATTATTCAAATGACCACTTGCTAGGAACACAACACAACATGAAACTCATACAATGCGCATGACCATAGTATCAAGGGTTGAGATCACCCAAATTCTTGCCATGAATAATACAATATCAAAACCAAAATTGAATTATAATTCTTTTATCCAAAAGGGCAACATTATTATCCTCTATGAGAGATCATCCAAACCATTTAATGCCATGTTTTAATCATCCAACCAACACATATTACCATAACATTTTTAAACCATGATCTGGAACAAATGAACTATAGAAGACTCTGTTGCTACCATCACATAAGAAAAAAATATAAGCGCTGCTTATCCACCATAGTTCCATATGTCTAACAAAGGCGATCCCACCTACTAGTTTAGTATTAATATAAATAAATAATAAATCTCGCCAATCATTTGTGAGCATATCATTCATCGTTTCATTTTTAAGTGTCAACACACGGGAGTCTAATTGAACACTCCTCTATACTTAGTTTATTTTGATCATCTCTACAACCACAGGTTGTGGGGTTGGTGGGTTTGTAGGTTGGAGGGTTCACAAAAATTCTATATTGAAATTCTCTCACACGTCCCCGCCATTACGTTGCTTTTCCCAATACGCATTAAGTACTGTTTAAATGCTAACAACTTTTGTGCATGCCCTAAAAAGGTCCTCATTAATGGCGAAAGGCTCGAGATTTGTTTTATTAAATTCTCATGTAATCTTCATTTACCAAGGAATTAAACTACTATTATATTTCAGAAAAGGATTATTTGTGACCATTACCCAGTTGAAGAAATAGTTCTGTCAACTTAATGGCAACATCAACTCGAAAACAATTCTACGGTGACACTCTGAATATTTTTGGCCGCAAAGATCAGAACTTCTAGTGGTCAAGAGCATATTGGTATTATTCCTCCCCTCCTACTGCACAGAAAGACGAGAACACAATTTAGACATTTGGTATTGCTCATGTTGGTTGTGTTCCAGAGGTTTTCGATTGTAAGGAAATCGTAGCATAGTGTATGGACAAGGACGTACCAAATCAAAGAATCATACAACTCCAGGGACATTCTCCAATTTCTCTTTCACCTCAAGTCTTCCACAATATGTTAAAGCTTCCAAAGCCGAATCTTACTTTCAAAGGTGAAGATTGCAGATAATTCTCGAAGAAATATAATAATGGGCTCGACCTCCTACCAGAGTATTTGGAGAATCCTGCGTTTGTCCCAACAGACATAACCATAATCCATGTTGACTCTTTAAGGAATCCCTATCAAGAAATTGCTTGGCTATTTACCATAGCAGCAGGTTAGGATAATATTTCTTCTATATCTCGGATGATTCTATATATTCTGTATTTTATAGTCCAAGAAAAAACTATTTTTGATTGGGGAAAGCTCATTTCTATCGAAATTGCTTCCCAATTATCGCATTACAAAAAGGATAGGAAAATCTTTATGGCCTCTTATTTGATATTTTTTTATCGTGCATTGTTTCCAATTCCTAAATTTGACTATCATTAAAAGGGTAAATTGTGAAACAGACCCTGCTACCTTTTGGTATCAAGCATTTTTTTTGTTTGTTTGTTAATTTATGCAGGACCTGTTGGCTACGCGATTAACCTGTGGCTTGAGAAAATACGACTCAGGGGCATCTAAGCCGTCAAAATCACCCGGGGATCGCACCCGGCCTGAGCCACACCAACCCTTAACATGGTTGGAATTTTTGTCCCCGCAGGTTTCGAGCCGGTGACTTTAACATCAGGGAGTGGCTTAACAACACACTCTGTCACCGACTGTCCTACACCTCGGGGACCCTTTTGGTATCAAGCATTATGGAGGCATAAAACCCCTCTATTTTTCTATGAAGTTTATAATAACTTTGTTTCAGTTTTCAAAAAACTTTTGTTGGGAGAAAACACTCCCATTATTTTTGTTGAAGTTGCCAAATTTTTAGAGAAAAAGGGGACGATAGAGAAAATGGAAAATCATATTATCACAATAATATTTTGTTCAAAAGAAAATCCTTCTTTTCTTCCATATTATGTACCTGCTAAATTATTTATCACAGAGGTAGCGAGACAATATAATTTCTAGCTGCACTTTTTCCATGAGAAAAGGAAAAAACAATGTATTCCTCTTCCATGGAAGATTGGAGAACTTGTATTGAGAAACATAAATAAATTTATGAATTTTCAAGTCACTTTAACAATGTGAGTTTCAAATATGCTGAAAATATCAAAGGTTTTGATCCAAACAAAATATTTATTGAACACATGTTATCAATAAGGTTTAGTAATTCTTTCATTCAAACTATTTTGAGCGAAGAAGAAGTCAATAGCCAGAATGCTCCTATACATAACACCGACGATATAGAAACATTACTTAGCAGTAATGATCTTTACAAGAAAAAATGAAAAAATACCAGTGAAATAAGTTCTCAATATCCAGTTGTCACTCTGAAGAATGCTACATCCAGGAGTAGTACTCCAACGACCCACCCAATTAAGAAGTCTGTCAACAATAGTTCCGATGGAGGAGGAGATAAGAATCCTCTCTCTAGAAAAATTGAAAGTTCACATAAATTGCCTGTGAGAAAGAAAAGAAAAACCCCATTGCACGAGGAAGAAAATAATCTCATAGAAAATGACATTCAAAGATTTTCCTTGGAATATATGGAACTAGAAGTAGACATTGAAAAAATATTTCCTGCAATAGAACAACATGAACATGTTTTCAGAGTGTTGTTTTTGAAAAAGAATCTAAAAACTTGATTGTGGACAGAATTGACCAGAAAAATAAGAAAAGAAAATCTCGCTCAGAGGTCGACCTCAAGTATATGTGATCATCCCATATTTTCAAAAATTCATAAGGCAATCAAGGATGCACTTGGTGACTCTATTGATGGTTTAGAGGATGAGAATGCCAACTTAAAGGAAAATATAAAAGAATTGGAAATTTCCTTGATACCTCTTCCTGTTGATATTATGGTAGCTGCAGGAGGTATTAACATCCACATGTAACCTTTAACAAGACTAGAATATTCCAGGAAGCAAGAGAAACTCTAAAATGTTGTATAATAACCCTAGGAGACAAGTTGACTCAAGAGAATATTTAATATTGAGTTATTAGCCTCTAGAAAGAGAAGTTAGCCCAGTGAAGTGAGATAGAGAAGTATAAATAGAGGTCGCTAGAGCTCATTTGTCACTCTCACTCTCACAACTGCATAAGACTAGTGGTGTGCAAGTTTGGAGAGGAAGTGCAACTGCAGCTACTGCAACTGGTATTTTGGATTTTGGTTGGACTTTCTCTTAGTTATGGTTTGGACTTTCTGCTTGGTATTTGGTTATTCTTGCTTGGTGTGCTAGACTTGGAGAAAGGTGCACTACCTTGGTTGGCTATTGGATTGCTTCCAAAATTATTCTGTCTGTCAAGGTTAAGATGCTCGGGGGTGGCCTTTGTGCCTATGGTTGGGTGACAATATTGATATATTGATTATGGTGAAATGAGAACACCTATTTTTCTAACAGGTTATGGGCCCACACTATCTTCAGATAGTCTAACCACTGGAAGATAGATTGGGAAGTTATTTTTTAAGCCCGTTGTGGCACCAATTACAGTTGCAACTAGGTTTTCTAATTATGCAGTTGCAACAAACCCTAACCCATGTGTTATGGAACTTCTGATGAAGCGTTTGACCTAATTCCTTGACATCCTAGTGTACCCTAGCCTAACACACCTTCTGGTACTCTCAGCAAGCCAAGACATTAAGTTTGAGTTTTTGGGAAAAGTCAAAGGTTGACCAAGTCAAAGCAGTCATGAATTACTCTATGAAGTCATAAGGAAAGTTAGAAGGGGATTCTAACTTCATAGCATGGAAGACAAGGATTGACCTCATCCTTTCCAATAATAAAGTGTTGGATATCATGAAAGGAAAGATCATGGAACCACACTTTGAAGCAGGAAAAGAGAAGGAACCTCATAATGCTGCAGTTATGGATAAGTTCAATGAAAATGAAATAAACTCTATGAGTATCATAGTGGACTCTGTAAAATACCACTTGATACCTTACATCTCTCATCTTGACATCTTGACTCATCTAAGAATATGTACGATGCCCTAACTAACCTCTTCTCAGTCATAAATATTGGACAAGTGATGAGTCTGAAGAATGAGCTCTGTGACATGAAAATGAATGATGATGACAACATAACATCATACTTTCTAAAAATATCTTAAAGAAGATATAAAATACAAGCTATTGAGGAAATCATTTCAGAAAAGGAACTATTAAATATCGTACTCAATGGTCTTCCCAAGACATGGGATGAATTTGCCACAAGCATGAACACAAGAACAAAGTATCCCACATTTGAAGAACTTTGGACTTATTGTGCACAAGAAGAATCAAGGATTAGCGCAAAAGAGAATTCCCAAAATAAAGATGATGATCAAGCATACACAACAAAGTTCAATAAATTTAGAAATAAGAAGAAGTTTGGTTCAAGGAAGAAACCAAATCAAGAAAAGGATATGTCAAAAATACAACGCTTAAATTGTCTAAAATATGGTCGCTAGAGGAACCACTGTCCCGAGTTAAAGAAAAGGAAGGAAACACATGAAGAAATTTTTTTCGAAGAAAAGGATCCCTCAAAGAAAGTTAAGCAAGATGAAGCAAACTTCTTATTCTAGTCAAGGTAACAATATTCTTCTGTAACATAGTTCTTGTACATACCATGTTTACATAGTTCCCGTACATATCACATGTATCTATTTATTAGAAGATAACGTGGTCAGTGAAACAATACCTATGGAAGAATAAAAAGATAAGGATTGCTATTACGATAACTACAAGTCAAGTAATGTACATGAAAAAGATGAAGTACATTGACAATATTTGGTGACAAATTCCTGAGGAATCTATTATATAAGTAACAACTGTCACATAGGAAGAAATTAGAATCAAAATTGAAGAAGACCCAGAAGGAGTCAGACCACAAAGAAGTCATTAATCTTGAGAGGAAACTAGAATAAGACTTGTGACACTTTGTAGAAATCAATAAGGATGTAGACAAAAGCATGGACTCTCTTAGATCAAGGGAGTTGATTGTAAAATTCCAAAAGAAGAGCATTTATTCATGCATGAAGCCAGGATTAGGAGGGAGCTAATCCTAAATGATAAGATCCATTGAAGAATATATGAAGATTATAAAGTATATGTCCATGTTCCCCATTTAAAGTAGCATCCATGATAAGCAACATGTGTTCAATTTGACTCTAGAAGAAGTCTTCTTCGAAAAGAATCCTTAAGTATCCTCGGTTATCCATCTACATCTATTTTCCTATGATGAAATGAAGAAGTTAGAATCTTCAAGAAGGAAGGGCATGGAATCTATAGAAGAATCCATGGACCCCAACATAGAAGAGAAACATGAGGAAGAACACTAAGACTCCAAGAAATAAAGAAAATTCAGAACAACCAATTGAACCAGTTTGAAACCACTAGAAGTAGTCAAGCAAAAGGAATGGAAGGAAGTTGTGATGAAGAACAATGTATGTGAGAAATTGTGAAACATTGATATATGGAAGGCAATACTCAGGGCTAGAAGGTTCTCTCAGAAGGAGTGAGAAGACTATGATGATAACTTGTTCCAGTAACCAAACATACCTCTACCTGAGCCATTATATTTCCTGCAGTATCCATGGGTTGAAGTTTACATTATTTGGATGTAAAAGAGTGTTCTTTCCAATAGAGAAATCGAGGAAGAAGCTTATGTAGAGAAATATCAAGGTTTTGAGGTATACCGAAAAGACACCCATGTATGCAAATGGAAGAAGACCTTGTATGGATCCAAGTAACTTGATGCAGAGCATCTGATGTACAACAAAAGCATGGAGAAAACTTCCTATGACAAAGAAAGTGTATCAGGATGGTTCTTTAGTAGTCAAAGATAATAGATTGAAGATCCATGACAAACTCCCATTATGACAGATATGAATAAATTGAGAGACTCTAATCCAGTAGACCCGTCCCACAATTGAATGGCTCATTAATGTTTTTGGAGAATACTCAACCATATATTTTCTTTACTATGAAAATAGTTCCAGGTGGAACCTAGCCATAGGAATTGAAAAATTGAAAATCATGCATTGAACATTTTTTGTGGGATGTTTGAGTTATGATATACAAACTGCATGGATTTACTGATTCATATTGACCAGGTAGTGCAGAAGAAAAGAGAAGTGCTACCTGGATATGTTTCAGTTTGAGCTTTGCCACAATGTCATCGGCTAGTAGGAAATAGAAGTCTGATGCACTCAACACTGCAAAAGTAGAGTATATTGAAGCTTGCAATGATTTTATGGAAGTAGTGTGGCTCTCTAAGTTGGTTTTTGGACTATCTGATCAAGTGTTGAATTCGACCGTAATATATTGTGATGGTTGGAGCTATGTGAAGATTTCAGAGAACCTAGTGTTCCATGACAGGTCGAAGCACATTGAGATCGACTAATATTTTCTCCATGATAGAGTCCAGAGGGGAGAAGTGGTTCTCCAATATATCTCCAAAGATGAGTAGATAACGTATATTTTGTTAAAGCCTCTATCCAAGATGAAAAGTTTGTGTACTTAAGGGACAAGCTAGGGATCATGGAGACAAATTCCTTATTGAAAAAGGAAGTGATTACTCCCAGGTTGGGAGAGAGAATTTATATGTTATTGATTTATGGACAGTCATTTTCCAGTTCAGAAAATGGTCCAGGTTGGGTAGTTCCTTTACATTCCAGAAAGTGGTCCAATATTTATGACGGACATGTATTTTCTAGTTCGTAAAAGTGTCCATATCAGACAATCACTTTCATAATGAAAATGGTCTGATAGATTGTTGATGTACCATAGACAACGATTCCCGTTGTGTTGAGTGTGGGGGAATGGTCTAGGACAATCATTCTTCTTGGTAGTCACTATGAGTAGTGGTCAAGTAGAATGGTCCACCTCGTCGGGTAGTCATTCTTTCGAATTTCACAGTTGTGAGAAGTTTCAGAGAATGGTCCATTTTGGAGGTTGGTGCAAGAAAGTCATTTCCATAGAAAATGGTCTGGATAGTCATTCACTGGGGAAAAATCATTCTCTCCAGGTTGAAATGTGATTAGTGTTGGAGGAATGGCCTAGTTAGGTGAATGGTCCAGGTTCAACAATCATGGATAGGCATTCCCTAGGGTAGACTCATTCTCTCCAGGTTGCACTATGATTAGTTCCAGAGGAATGACCCAGTTAGGTGAATGGTCTAGGCTCATAAATTAGAGACAATTATTCTCTTATGCTTGGGAAGAATAGTCTAGATAGCCCATGGCTGGTGTTTTACTTTCTGAGGGAAGATTCTCTTCCATATATCACAGATGTGAGTGGAAGAATGGACTAGATGACTCAGTTTGTATCATGATAGTGTTATGTAGGTTTATATCATATGATATGATTGTTAATGTAGAGACTGTATGTCTCTAGACAATAGTTGTATGCTATTGTTGTGGATGTGATCCACTGGTAGTGATTGTATTTCATTGGTTAGTAGTAGTGTGATACTAAGAGGTTGTGTACCACTGGATATTAGTTATATAATACTATGAATAGACACAATTGTGTTCTATTGGATGACATTGTTTTAATTGCCATGGAGACTATCTAGTTGGATAATGATGATGGTGCTCATGATTTGATCATGAGATAACTTGTGTGACTATGATGATGCTGCCAGTTGAATGGTCTATTTGTCCTCAAGATAATTTCCTTTAATACCTCCCTATCTAGGATGGAGTGTTGATATTATGGTAGTTGCAGAAGGTATTAACCTCCATGTGTAACCTTTGACAAGACTAGAATATTCTGGGAAGAAAGAGAAACCCTAAAACGTTTGATAATAACCCTAGGAGATAAGTCGACTCAAGAGAATATTTAATATTGAGTTATTAGCCTCCAGAAAGAGAAATCGACCCAGTTAAGTGAGATAGATCAATATAAATAGAGGGCGCTAGAGCTCATTTGTCACTCTCACTCTCACAACTGTATAAGACTAGTGGTGCACAAGTTTGGAGAGGGAGTACAACTGTAGTTGTTGCAAATGGAATTTTGGCTTTTGGTTGGACTTTCTCTTGGTTATGGTTTGGAATTTATGCTTGGTCTTTGGTTATTCTTTCTTGGTGTGATAGCCTTGGAGAAAGGTGTGCTAGCTTGGTTGGCTATTGTATTTCTTCTGAAATTGTTCTGTCTGTCAAGGTTAAGGTGCTCGGCGGTGGCCTTTGTGCCTATGGTTGGGTGAAAATATTTCTATATTGTATATGGTGAAATGAGCACACCTATTTTTTCTAACACTTCCCATATTGGTCAACCCTTTGACAATGATAAAACCTACCACACTTGGTATCAAGTTAAAAGGATCATCATTTTTTCTTACAATGGTTCGAAATTATGTTGAGAAAAATATTAAAAAGAGAATTTCATTGATAATAGAGGCCTGGGAAGTCCCTAAAAATATTGTTTCTTTTGTCTCAAGAGCACATGCATTTCATGAATATATTCAAGCTAATTTTAAGAATGAAGAAGTATTTTACATAGATGTTGTTTTACCATTTGGGGTCAAAGTTTCAAACATGACAGAAGCAAAGAGGAGAGAAGAAGATATACCTTCTTCTAGTCGAATCAAACAATTGAATGCTTGTTGGAAACAAAAGATTAAGAATCTGAGAATTGTTGTCCAAGCATGTAATGAAGCTATAGTCAAAAGAGAAGAACTGTTTAGAAGGATTACATAAATATATTTAGGAGGAAGCACTGGTGAGGTTCAAGATCCTAAATTAATATTCAATTCAATGTTTATGATGAGGCAACAATTTGATGAACACGTGGAGATACTAAAGGGATTATCGGCTGCAAAATATAATGGAATAATTGAGTATAGTGAAGAAGAGATAGATAATTGGCTTATCGATTATTCTATGAAAAATCAATATATTTAGGAATTGATCCACGGTATTTCTCATTACCTAAGATATTTAGAAGGTGAATTATTTGATATCAAAATTAGACATGAGATAAATGTTGCATCCATGAATAATTACATTGAGGATTGGTTTAAGATGACAATTGATAAGTTAACTAAATAGGGTCAAGAAATGAAAGTTGAGACAATTCCTCTAATCGTTAGCGAGGAGAATGAAAGGACAACACCAAGCAAGTGAAAAAGAGAGATACCATCATAGTAAGTTTATGTTGATCACATTTTGCTTTCCTTATCAGTTTTTCATCTAGTTATTTCACTTCTTTGATTATAAGGTCTAACCAAAATTTGATAATTTCCTTTTTGTCTTCCTTCCAGGTATTTCTACTCTACCTCCACCCACCTTCTCTCCACAATCTATTTCATGTTTATATTTACTTTAATGGTCTGTGGGAGCCCTAATCCCAATCCTCTAGACAAACACATTTTAATTTCAAAGCATTGTAATAGACCTTAATATTTTTTCAGAAATCCCAAGAGAACTAAGTCGAGATCATTTTTGACGGTGTTTTATAACTATGAGTTTTGAGTATAAAATATTTGAAATTGGTCTATCATTTTCTTCCTTTGAGCTCTACATGTGTTTACTCTATCAAAGTTCTCTTATTCATCTGTATCATTTTCTTTTATTTTTATGTGTGATCATAAATCTTTATTTTCGCTATAATGGATGTGAGGAAATCTTATTTATATTTTCAAATGTGTGATGTATGAGGTTCCTGGTCATCTCTCAGAAATTCTCTTTAAAAATAAAACTTTTTATATTTTTTCTGCAGCTTTTATCTTTCTTTGAGTATAAGAGTGGGATTTCTTAAGGTCCTATATCATTTTGGAAATCTAGATTATCAAATAATATCATAAAATAGAGAGGAATACCACCTCTATAAAAACTCAGGAGGATTCACATCCTCGTGAGGTTGTCGTTTCAATCCTGACGGATTCAAGCATCAACATTTTTGGCGACCATACTGGTGAGTAACTGAAAAATTTGAAATCTAGTTTAACATTTTTGAAAATACATGACTTTGCCTCAAGCTAATTAGCCCCAGTTAGAAATTGGATTGAATATTCAACGGAGCGTTCTACATCATCTATATAATATTGTAATAACAATAGCCGAAATCAAGGAAGAATTGGAAATATCTTGGTAAACATTAGTCCAAGAAGAGGAAAGAGAAATCCTTCGAAGACAAAGGAGGGACAAAAGACAAGACCAAAGGAATGAGAGGCGAGCATGAAGAGCTTTAGAACAAGGTCAAAATTGAAACTGGATAAATACGAAGGACCCCTCACTAGAAGAAAAATCAAGCAGTTACATACTTTGAAAAGTGAAGAACTTATTCATAATGAAAAGGATAAGCTTTTGGAAATGGAAGAAAGAAATGAAGAAATACGTGAAGGACCACGTGAAGAAATACGTGAAGGACCGTGCAAAGAATGACGGGAGGAAAGAAGGCATGAAGAAGACAGAAATGAAGGAATGAGAAGATTCAAAAATCATAGAAGAATGAGAGATTCTCCCCTTGACTTGCGTGGTGAGCAACATGAACTCCCAATCCTTCTTAAGGGTACTCTGAAATAATTTTCCGGAGATGGAATAATCAACGGTAAAAGACATGTTGATTTATTCTCGGATGTTTGTGACTTTCATCTTGTGGAAAATGATGATGTAATGGTAAGGTTATTTCTCCAAACCTTATTGGGCCAGGATTACGAATGGTATACGACATTTCCCACTAGATCTATTGGTTCTTTTGGTGACCTCGAGAACATGTTTTTGACTATGTTTTCTCCCCCAGTCACGTACCACACTCTTCTCACCAATTTTACTCAGATACACTAAAAGAATAATGAGAGAATACGACATTTCAATCTTAGGTTTAATAAAACCCTGAATAATATTCCTGAAGATAAGAGGAAAAATGACCCAGTGATACTTGGTTGTTATAAGAAAGTAATGCCACCAAATGTATAATTTTATCTCAGGACATCCCAAATAAATACCTTATAGGAAGCAATGATTAAGTCCACAAAAATGGAGGAAACCATGATTGAAAAGGGTGTTGAGCCTTGTTATCGTGCAATTTGTATTTGTCTTGAAGGGAAAGTCTAAGGGAAGGAAAATTGGCGTAACATGAGGTTATCCTATCACTGTCACTTTGATAAGATACCTCTTTCTAGTTAGGGATGATAGCCCAGGGGAGACGTCCCTGGTGACCTGGGGGTTTGAGAAGGAAAAGGTTAAAGTGTCAACAAAAAGTATCCCCTCTCACAAGTCACACTGATCAGAAAGTCCCAAAGTTTTAATCAATGAAGCAATGATGTGCTTAGATGTACCTTCCCAGAACAAAGCAACAAGAAAACAATATCTTTTGCAAGTACAATTTGATGTTAGTGCTTCATAAAAATAAATAAGTTGATGCAAGATGAAGAAAACATAATTTTATAATAGAAATGTATACAAGATAATAGCTTCACAATAAATGCCTTAAAAGAGCTTCACAATGACCGAAATAATAACCCAATAATAGCAATGTACTAGTAGTTGTCAGAAGCTAACTAGGCAGTGTAGAAATCAACTTTTGCAATTGTTTTTAAGTTATTTTAGTGTTGTAATAAATGGGCTTACTTTTGTAACAAAAACAAGAAGGTTAGTGAATTAATCTAATCCAGGGTTAGGAAAGGTTAGTAGGTTGCTTGAGGTAAAATATTTAAGGGTTGGTTTAATCAATTGATCAAATCCAAGGTCTAAATCAGTGCCTTTTAGGGCTAATGGAGTCACTTTGCAGCAACAAACTTGAAGGAAACAAATGATGATGTAAGAGCTAAGGACCAAGAAGGGTGATGAATGAGGTGTTGGTAACCCAAGGCCTCAATCAACAAGCCTTAGAAGGAAAACAATTACTAGGAAGTAGGTGACCCTAGGCCCTAGCAGGTTCCCTTCTTCTTTATCTCAATATTGAAACAATTGATGGCTTGAAGAAGAAAATGACACTAGAGTGCTGCAATGGTAGGGCTCTAGTACAATTTTTCAAAGGTAGGGTTTCTAGCACAATCTAGTAGGTGAAAAATTGTTAAGATAAGGACAATAACATGTGCTTGTTCTCCTAGGTTTTTAGACTAGCAATTTCATAATCTTGGAATATATGCTAAGTAAATGTACTATAACCATTCAAAGAAAAGAAGGATTTTAGAAATTCACTAACATCCACCAAGAATAATCTAGTAATAAGCCTAGTTGAATATTTTACACCAAGAAAAATGCCAAGAAACACCAAATTTATCCTCCTCCAAGAAGTGCGCCTAAAATTTCAGCCAATAATCCCTAAGTAGGGCACAGATTTCAGACCTCACTTGTGTGAGTGAAAGATGATGAAAAAATACAAGGGAAAAAACCCTTATTTATACAGTTGCAATGACCTTCAATTACAAAATTAGGTCAAAAAGGTCGACATAAAATTGACAAATTAAACCCTAAATCAAGCAATAGAGGTGATGTCATGCCCTTCTAAGGTGATGCTGGGCATCCTAGGTGAAACGTTGGCATCCAGGAGAAAAACGTCAGGCCTCCCAAGCCCTCTGGATCAAGCCACATGTGCCACTTGGCACACAATTGCCTCCATCGTGTCCATCCAACGCCGGGTGACATCAAGGGTCACAGAGGTGATGTCATGGACCTTCCAAGGCCAACATCATAGTGGGAGGGAAAGACCCCCTGGGTACAGGCCTGTCAGGTTGTCTTTGGTGGAACCTTCTCCTCTTTCTCTGGTGTAAGCCTCTGATATGTGGCTGCCCCTGGTTGGGGTCTCAACATCCATCTGGTGGGATTTTAGCCTTATGGAGGTCTGAACCAATCATCTCCCCATGTGCACCTGTTCATCGGGTGTGGCCCTACAACAACAACAAGTACTCCCTCCATGGGATCACAATTCACATGGATCATGACAATGTCAATCACGTCTAATAATAAATTTATCTAAACATGTGCATAGAACCCTCCTTTCCCATACAAGTGCTCAAAGACGTTATACTATTCTAGAAGCCATGTTTGGAGAGGGTTTCAGGAGGTCCTATTGGGCTAATTCTCATTGGATGTGGGATGTTTCTAAGTGAATACCAATCCAGGTCATGTAAGTGGATGAGCTGGTATGGGGATGTTTGAGTAATGGGTGCAGTGATGACAAGGAAATGTATGGCTTACCTGTGGGTGCCTCTGAAGAGGGTGAGCTACACCTTGTCATGGATGCAAATTTTCCCAATCCCATTCGATGCCTTTTACCTTTTTATCTTATTTCTTTTTCTTTCAAGAGAATAGTTGGGGGACACTTCCCTCGCATGGTGACCAGTGGTGACAATTTTACCCACAAGCATTTCATGGAGATGAGAAGGCTGACACGTGATGAGACCCCCTTTCTCTTGGCTATACCACCAAGAAACACTACCCTGGTGTGGTGACCAACTGAATGGTAGTGTCATACCGCTACATTCCCATGGAACTAATAGTCTGGCTCGTGATGAGACCCCCTATCCTCCAATTAGGTCTTGATTTTATTATTTTATGGGTCCTTCCATTTCTTGCTGAGAATGTTTTTATTGCTTTCTCGGGGATCCCTGGGTGAAGCATCTGAAGGTTTTGTTCTTTTGTATTTTATCTTTTTCCAACTACTTTTACCCTCTGAGCCCTTATCCCCTTCTTCCCACAAGGAAAGGTACAAACCTTTGCTAGCTTGGAAAACCCAATGCTCGAACCAATGCAGGGGATGGATGAGAGAGAAAATAATGAAAAGTGATAAGTATGGTGGGAATGGATGATGACCTTTCATGAAGCAAAAATAATTAAATGCACATATTCAAATGTTTTGAGAATCAGAGTGACACATACCATGATACCCAGACTCATTACCTCATGGAGCAAGACCCACTGCTGTTGAAGGACCAGGCTGATGGGATGAATGTTGTTTTTTCTAACAGGATGGAGGTGCTAAAGAAGAAATATGGGCCCTCCAGGGCCAGGTTGAAGTCAATATGGCTCTCGGTAATCCATGTCTAGGACCTGTGGGCCTCAAGACATAATATCCTTAGTTATCCATAGGATAAGAGATAACAAGCCTTATATCATCCTAGGAAAAGTACAGAGGCAGTTGGGTAGTTTGAATGTTGATGATCAAGGAGCCTCTAGCTCGAGAAGAAATGAAGAACACAAGTCGCGACCCAGTCAAAGTCAAGCCACTGGAGGAGGGTTTTTTAAGGGAACCATACCAGATGTGAAGGTAGACCCTATTGCAGTACAATAAACTAAGCAAAGAATTGAGATTGCATAAATGAATAGAAAAATCGGGAAAATGCAAAATGAAATAACCAGATTGAGAAGGAGTGATAATTATGTATCAAACCCAATAATTCCGGTCCAAGAACAAGTAAGGATCCTTCCTCAAGAAAATAGAGTGAGTTTTGAAAATATTGTTAATTAACAAAGACAAAGGGTGCCCAGACAAGTAGTTGTAAAAAAGTGGTTTTGGATGAACATAGTTAACAACTTAATGAGAACTCTGCAGAGTTCTTGTTTTTTTGGGGGTCAAGTTTTTTACCCCGTTTTTAAAAATGGTGCTACCGGTAGCACCCTCCTCCCTTTTTAGGTGGTTTTTTGATATTTTAATTTTTCTGATACATAAGGTTTTCGCTTTTTTTTTTAAATGCTTGTTTTTCCATTTATTTTCAAATTGTTCAATTTTTTTTTATTTTT
>JZKD02S2291541.1:45137-59262 GCA_000966675.3 Picea glauca
ATGTAAATTCTAACCTTGTACAATATCTACTGCAAACTGATATTCAGAAAAGAACAGAAAAGATACAATGGCAAATACAAACATTACACAGAGTTTTTTCACCTGGAAACCCAAATCGAGAAAACCAGCATATATTATATTCATACATTGTGTTACATTGTTTACAATACAATATACATATAGGAGCCAACGGAACCCAAAACCCTAACCCAATGACGTGGATTAGTCCAAAACCCTAATTCCTTAACTGGAAATAGAAAACCATGTGCCGAAAAACCACCTAAATATCATGTGGTCCCAGAAATCTGTCGTCCCAGTGCAAATTTTTTTTTTTGGGGCGCTACCCCCGAACCCCCGCACGGGGGGATCCACCCCCCTGCACCCCCCCCTCTAACCCCCCTGTGTGCCTAGCTCAGACGCTCAAACACTACTACTCGTGCAAAGAATATAACACATACCCAACATTAAGGTCATGATTGAAAAAAGTTGTAATTTTGACCCGATCAAAAAAGTTGGTGCTATCGATAGCACCACATTTTGATTTGGGGGTTGATTTTAGATTTTGTTTTTAGCAACCGTTTTATCCTTTAAGTCCATGCTTGAAATTTTTTATAATTTTAACCCGATTACAAAAAGTGGTGCTATCGGTAGCACCACTTTTTGATTTGGGGGTTGATTTTAAAGTTTGTTTGAGAATCCATTTGATCATTTAAGCTCATGCTTGAAAAATGTTGTAATTTTGACCCGGTTACAAAAAATGGTGCTACCGGTAGCACCGCTTTTTGATTTGGGGGTTGATTTTCATGTTTTTTATGCAAAAATATGGGTTTTAAGGGCTAGAGTTCTCGTTTTGAGGTCACAGTTCTCATTAAGTTGGTAACTATGTTGATGAAGTATATGATGAACCAATAGTTGAGCAAGAAAATGATTGTTTACCTAAGGAAATTTTTGAACCTGTATAGACGGATGGATGCGATACATCCATGTATATATTTGAAGAAGGCGAAATTGATCATTACTCACAAGAGAATGTTTCCCAAACACGAGAATTTGTAAATAAGTCCAAAAATAAATATGATTCTGAAAAGGAAAACGAAAAAAATAAAGAAAAAGATAAATAAAATGGGAATGAGAAAGTGGCCAATAAAAATGTGATAAGTAACATTGGAGGAAAGAAGAAACATCTAATATCAAACCCTCCCCAGATGAAGTATAAATTTGTAGAGGATTTGAGTAAGATGAGGATTGCTCTTCCCTTCATGAAAGTGGTGAAGATCCCTCAATAGAGGGAAAATATTTTGAGATTGTGGATGACCCAGTTGGAAGAATGGAAGTCGTTATCACAATTCCAAAGCAAATCCAAAACACATCAACAATCAAGTGGAGAGGTAAATTTCCACCCTTATATATTTCAATTGAGAACCATGATGTTGCACTCCACAAATGTCTAGTTGACACTGGCACAAAAAATAATATCATGCCATTGGCAGTAATGGAGGAACTGAGTATGAGCTGCACCAAGTATTATGAAACAAGTGAAATAATTTACGCAATTGATTCCAAGCATGTGCCAGCTTACAGATAAATCAAATATTTGTATGCTTGGATCACTACTGTTCCTCATATTATTACAATTTTCAATATTGTGGTGGTGGATCTTCCTCCTGCATATGGAGTTCTCCTAGGAAGAGATTGGTCCTCTATCATTGTAGGCTATATAATGAATGATGGAAGTTGCATGATGTTTCCAGATAAATATGGAACAATGATCAAGGTTCCTCACAAATCCAGGAGGCCTTTTTCCTTAAAAAATAAGGATAATGAGCTAGTGGAAGATTATATAGGCATTGGGATGGGAAATTATGCTATCCTAGACATGGAGCAAATTGAGGACATGGAAAAACAAGATGATTATTTTAAGGGTTATTGGAGGATTTCATTTGATCGAGCCTGATCAAATTAAGGGAGTGGATTTGTAATTGTCCTTATAAACCAGAAAATATTGTGCACCCACATGTTGTCAGACTTCAATTTGCATGCACAAATAATGAGGCAGAATATGAGTCTTTGATTCAAGGAATGATACTTGCACAATAAATGAAGATAGAACATTTGATTGTAATTGACGATTCCAAGTTGGTAATAAATCAAGTTACCCAGAGATATAAGATTAAGAAACAAAGACTCAAATTATATTTCAAAAGAGTTAATGAATTGATGGAATCTTTTAGCTCTTTTAACATTTCTTTCATCCCAAGGGATAAAAATCAGAAGGTAGATTCATTAGCTTTGGCAGCTTCACTGTCGAACCCATATGATTTTTAGAGAAAAACATATTTTCAAGTAAAAAGAGTATTCTGACCTTATATACCTGACAATCATGAGTATTTACAAGTGTTTGAGAACGATGATGAACTATTTTTTTTTTTTGGTAAATGATTATGAAGATGAGGATAATGATAACGTTGATGTTCTGAAGAATTTTATTCAGTCCGAGTCCCATTTTACAAAAGATGATAATGATAAAAATATCCTGGAAGAAGTATCAGTCTGAAAAGTCCAAGAAACAAGAAATATTAATATTGGGACTGATATTTCCCTAAAATATGTCAACTTGGGAGTTGATTGCACAATTGATGAAGTTGATCAATATGTCACACTTTTAAAAGAATATCTTGATGTGTTCGCCTGGAGTTATCATGATTTGAAGGCATATGAAAACCAATATTTCAACACATTATTCCATTGAGAGAAGGAACAAAGCCTGTCAAGAAGAATACAAGGATGATGAACCCCAAATTGAAGCCACTAGTAAAGGTTGAATTGGAAAATTTAAAGAAAGCTAGGATAATATACCCCATCAGACATTCTGATTGGCTCTCAAATCTGGTGGTTGTGAGAAAAAATATTGGGGAGATTCAGATGTGTGTAGACTTCAGGGATCTTAATAAATAATGTGTAAAGGATAATTATCCTTTTCTTAACATGGAATTTCTCCTCCAACAAGTCAGGGGATCAACTTGCATGTCCATGTTAGATGGTTTTTCCGGGTATAATCAAGTCTTGGTTACATAAGAAGACAAAGCAAAGACAACCTTTATAACACCTTGGGAAACATATGCATATGCTCATATTTCCTTTGGTTTAAATAATGCTAGAGCTACATTTCAAAGGGCTATGGATCATGCATTTGAGGGTTTTATAGGAAAATTCATGGTAGATTACCAAGATGATTTAACGGTACGCTCAAAAACTAGGAGTGATCACATTAATCACTTGAGGAAAGTTTTTGATATATGTAGATTATATGGATTTTCTTTGAATCCAAAAAAGTGTTTATTTGTTGTAAGTAAAGGAAAATTATTGCCCATATTGTGTGCAAAGAAGGAATTTATATTGATCCCAAGATAGTTAAATCTATAAATGAACTCGACCCTCCATCATCCAAAAAGGGAGTCCAATCATTTTTTGGAAAAATTAACTCTGTACGAAGGTTTGTCCCTGACTATGCAAGTATTGTGAAGACGATCAATTTATTGTTGAAAAAGGATCAAAGGTTTGAATGGACCTCAAATACGCAAGAATCTTTTAGTAATATAAAAAAGAAATCACTACATCCCCAATCCTCATTAGTCCATACTTCCAAAAGGACTTCATCATTATTCATTTGAAACAAAAACTGTTATGGCATCTGTTCTTACTCAATGAAATGCCAAGGGTGAATAATTTCTAGTTAGTTTCATCAGAAAGACCTTCCATTATTATGAATTAAGATATTTAGAATTGGATAAACAAGCCTTGTCTCTTGTAAAATAAGTGTCACACTTTCGAAATTACATATTAAATTCGAATGTATTTTCATATGTTCCATCCTCTCCTATGAAGATTATTTTAAATTAACAATTGAGGGAAGGAAAACGAGAAAATTGGTTGGCAAAGATTCAAGAATATGACATTGAAATTAAGCCTTTAAAAGTAGTGGAAGGACCGAGTCTGTGTAAGCTCATTGTGAATGGTGATTTTTTGGATGGAGTAATTTCGATTTCTGTTGGAGAACCTATGGTTGTTTTAGAATGTTATAGAGATATTATATTTTACTTAAGGTCCAGGCAATTTTCAGTCACCATGAACCTAAAGGAGCGAAGAACATTGAAAATGAAGTCAAATCAATATGTATTGATTGTTGATGTATTCTTCATAAGGAACTATGATGACATATTGTTAAGGTGAATTGATGAAAAAGGAGCTCAATAATTGATGAAATAATTCCATGAAGGTATATGTGGTGGACATTTTGCGCCCACTGCTACGACCCATAAAATAATAAGAGCTGGATTGTATTGGCCATCAGGTTTTAAAGACTCATATGCTACCAGAAGAAAATGTGTATATTGTCAACAATTTTCAAGGAAAATGAAAAACAAATTCAATTGATCCAAGTGGATGTCGGTGGCCACCCACTTATTCCAATTGGCTCAAAACAATATTCTGGCAATTACTTTTTTAGTAAATTTTCGGTTCCTAAATTTCTGGGGCCATTTTGAGGGCCTAAATGAAGTTTTTTTGGGATAAAGAACCTCAAAGATAACCTAAGGCTATGATTGAGGCCCCAAAACGAATCTCCTCGATGATACCATTCCAACGAGCTATCGTGCACCCCAAACTAAGATCGTACGCCAAATTTACGCCCCCAAGAAGTTGATACATCAAACTACCCAAAACAGGGTCCACAAAATTGTTGACTTTTTATCTTCTGGGGTTAGGGTTTTGGATTTTATTTATGTTAAAAAGGCCTTTGGAGTCTCATTGTAACAATCATCTTCTTGCGAATGCGAGTAGCCATTACATCTCTTCTTAGAGATAAGATGCCACCATTCTAGTGAGTATTTCACTCTGTATTTATACAATGTTGTACATTTCACTCATTAATAGAAATTGTGTATTACTATATCTCTGTGTTTATGGTTGCATCTCTAATATATTTCTATAATATTATTGGATATATGATATATCTCTGTACATTTTTTTATTATATCTCCACTCTCATTTCGTGTTGAAAATAATCCGGATCACTGGTATCATAGAAGGCTGCTCTTGATTGTTTTTTTTTTCAGTGCATGTCCCCGACGAGGTCCAAGTATAGAAAGTTGGATCTCAATCTTGTCTCTCTTGAGGAAAATTGTTCCCGCATTCGCAAGAAACCCTCCATGGAGGAAGGAAATAAAAACGACAGATCAGTCAATTCTATTAATTTGTTGCTTGAGAAATATCTCACGCGATAGAGGGATGAAATGATGGAGAATTTTTCCCACATCCTTCAACGCATGTTGATAAAAACCGGTGCATATTCATCAAGCAACCACTTTGGAGGAACCTCTCCTTTCAAGGTACAAGTTAATTTTTATATTCTCGTATTTAAAGGACAGATAGATGAAGATGCCCTAGAAAAATGGTTAAATATTCTAGAAGGTTATTTCTCTGTTCACAATTGTTCCCACAGGGAAACTATCACCTTCATACTCCTTAAATCTCTTCCCCGTGTCAAACATTGGTGGGAAAAATACTGGGAGAAAAGTTCCACAGAGGAGTATGGATAATATGGGGCCGAACCCACTTGGGAATTTTTTTATAGATGCAGTCAAGGAACAATATTACCCTGTTGGTAACTATGACGACCAATACATGAGATGGACCATGCTGCATCAAGAGAGGGGCCAAGCAATGCCATATTTCACCAATACCTTTCATACCTTGCACATCAAGATGGGTATCAAACATTCTGAGTGATATTTGGTTCTGAAATACTGTGGGTCTCTACACAGATACATGCAAACTGAAATGAAGTGTCTAGAAATCTTATCGTTGAGAGTTTCCTATCGATATGCTAACAAAATCGAGTAAAAATTTAGTCACCAGAACTGTTGATGTTTGGACAACATCGGGAAGACATTCTCTTAGATTAATAATTAATAATATAATTATTGATTATTAAATACTATATATAATAAGTAAATGATAATAACAAATATTTATTGATTATCCAAGGGATGCATCCTTTCATGGATGATCAACATATGTTCCCTATATATGGAACACTCATCATTGTAATAATATATCGATCATATCTCATTTGAAGAAAAACAACATTGTATCAGAGCGAGACTGGGCTTGACTCGGTATCAGAGCGAGATTGGGCTTGACTCCTTCATAGGAAGGCCCAAGAAAATGAGAGTAGAGTAAAATGTTGGGAGTGTTAAATTTATGGGGTTGTTACAATCTCTATGGACAACATATTTAATTTTTACTCCTACCTAAATTATAAAAGGAATTTCATAAATTATGGTGGGTAGTAATTTCTAGTAAAAATGTCTAATTACCTAAATATAAGGAATGTACTGCATATTTACTTCGACCTATATTTATGCAAAGAATATCATGAATTATGGAGGGACAATTTAACAAAGTCAAATACTATGTGGACATATTATAACCAAATTAATCTTTGGGTAGTTACAAGAGGCATTCTCCAACTATTTATAATAAAGAAAATTAAAGTTAATTTTAAATTTAATTTTCAAAGAGACGTGTCTTTTTGGATCAATCTAATATTCCTATAAAAACACACTTGAAAGAAACAACAATAGACACACATATTTTTTTATCTCTCACACATGGGATAAGTGATCTAAGGAAGAGACTAGCAAGTTGAAAATTTTCGAGTTACTTAGTGATGTCCTAGTGTTTACTAAAGTAATATTGTATATCATTGGAAGTAATTACCACTTGCGGAAAATTGTGCTTGTCTAATTTAACACTAGAAAATCAACATGGTTAGTCGTATGACATCGAGTATATGATGGATCTGTGTTGGTATCCATATGACATCGAGTATATGATGGATGTTTGTCAGTCATAGTAGAAGACATATCATTTGGAGGGTCACTGTATATAGTTGTGGACGAGATAAATTGATCTCCTCAAGGAGATGCTTTTTGTTGTTATTGTTTCTTGTTCTGGGAAGGTCAAAGTTAATAGCTCTGAGAAGGGGCCATAATGAGGGTCACAAGAGGCAGACATGGAGGGAAATACCTTCCAACATGATATCAAGCAGAGTCATTGCTAGACATGATGCTTAGAGACATGAAGTCTCTAGGAGAAATGTACCTCCCAGGACAAGACCATGCCAAATAACAGAGTCAGTTCTAGTGATCATGGATACAACCAGTTAATACCAGCTGTAGCACAACTATGGTGATATATCCAAGTAGAGGAGGTTTTACTACATCCATAGGTAGTAGAGATAGAGTTACCCCCGAAGAATGAGGAAGCGCTACCTTTGGTGTCATAGGGAGCAGAGATAGAGGAGGAGTCACCTCCAACTCTAGAGGGAGTGTTGATGTTTGATGAAACATCATGAGACATTCTCCTCGGAGGGTCCTTTATGGACTAGTATGGGGGAATGTAGACTTCATCTTGATGTGCCTCAGATGGTGAGATGAAGGAACCAAGACATTGGTTTCACAAGGAAACCATGATATATCTTGTGAGACATTGGTTCCATGAGGGGACCTCGATATGTCTTAGACATTGATTTCATGAGGAAACCTCTATATGTAAAATATGGTCCAAGATGAAATTACCTTTCAGAGGGAGACAATTGAGCCTTTTGATCAAATTGGTGTCATTGATCATGTAGCTCCAGTTAACGTTCCTAGAGATATTACAATAGTTCGGAAGAGACCTGCATGGGCTCATCAGACTCTGCAGGAGGAATAAGTACATGCAACTCCTCATGGTACCTTTCGAGTGAGAAAGAGACCTAAGAGATATTCATGTTATGCCACAATTATGAGCCACATCATTCATTTTGAGCCTTCCCGTTATGAAGAGGAAACTATTCATCGAGTATGGAGAGATGTCATGATGGAAGAGTATCGATTAATCATGAAGAATAATGTGTGGGATATTGTTCCGAGACCTTAGGGGAAGTATGTAGTGACTTCCAAATGGATCTATAACATCAAACACATAGTTGTCGGGAGGATCGAGAGGCACAAAATGATATTTGTTGTTAGAGGATTCTCTCAGGTGGAGGTAATATATTATGAGTAGACATTTGCTTTTGTTTCTCAATACACTTCTATCGAGATGATTATTTCCTCTGCAACATCCATGGGTTGGAAAGTACATCAGATGGATGTAAATAAGAAATTTCTCAATGGAGATATTGAGGAAGAAATATACATAGATGATCCATATGGTTTCGTGATACATGAGAAGGAGTCTCATGTGTGCAAGTTGAAGAAGGCCATATATGGAATCAAGTAGGCACCTCAAGCTTAGTATGAGAGGATTTATGGACACCTAATGAGTTTGGGATTCAACAAAAGTTTTGTTGATCCCATCCCGTACTACAAGACTATTAATGGTGAGTCCTTGATTTTGGTCCTCTGCATTGATGATTTATTCCTTATCGGTACATAGAGCCTTATTATTGAATGCAAGTATGTTATTGGCATAGGGCAGAACCAGGGTTCAACAGTTCAACAACACACCAAAAAAAACCTAACTACCGACCCTTTCGACAACACCTGCAAAGCAGGCGAAGTATCACCCGAGATAGAGGTAGGGTGGGTTACAGGACTCAGGTGTCTGTAACCAAGCTAGGACATAGATCTATGATAACAACACTTCAAAAAGGACTTTAGTCACACTTAGAAGATGATATACATTATTTCTTTAGCTTCATTACCATCGTAGAACAAACCCTAAGATAGATTGATGCAGTAACCATAAATATTAAGCACTTCTACCACTTTTCACATAGCATTAAGTTAGATCTATCATTCATTCACAAGTAAATCACTAAGAAACAAAATATCTATCTATCATACATAACACTTAAGGAACTAAGAAGATTCATAACATAACCAACAAAGAACAAAGCTAATCAGACACACAAGATATATGTGGTTCACCCCAGTGTGGGGCTACGTTCACCAACTGCTTCATCTTCTTTATTATTCTTCAATCTCTTACATTCATCTGCTTCTGTGCACTAAGCCACAGAGCCAAGCTTCACATCGGACAGGAGATTTGCGCATTGACCACTAGATCCTCCTTCCCAAAACTAGGTCAAGGAATAAATCCAACTTCTCTATCGAGCACAGAGCCTTACATACACAATCTGTTGCATTAAGAAACTCATAAATACTTTCACTTAGCCACTTAGACTTCGCTCTCTGTCCTCTCCCTTTTCTACATTACATTCTTACTTATTTATACTTTTACAATAAGGTCTAATCATGGGTAAACCCATGGGCCAACATTCCATAACCCATTACAAAAACCCTAAGGAACCCCTTGTTGGGTCCACATAGCCCGCAAAACAAGTGAGATCCATGATCTTAGCTCTACCTGGGTGCTCCATCTTCCACCAACCTATCGAATTCCAAAATGTGGTCAAACCTGACCAAGGTTTTTTCAAAACTTGGCCAAGGGCCAATGGGCCCCCGACACTCACCTGTGACGTGTCCCGAGTCACTTAGGTTTGGTCAATGTTGCTTTGAAGGCCTCAAGATTAACTCGAGCTGCCTCGACTCGCTGCTTCGCTCGAGCCTCCTGTTCAACGAGCTCTTGGATCAATTGTTCTGTAACATGCCCTTCCAGGTGCTGCTCTGCTGTCACAACCACTTGGTCCAATTGCGAGCCTTGTCCTTCAATTTCTTCAAACACCTTGCAGGGTTCATCCTACACAGGTTGTAGTTTTTGTGAAACTTCCATTACTCTGCCCTGGATGTCAGAAATCTTTTGCTGGACTGCATGCTTCTCTTGTGATATTTTCATTCTCTCGACTGGAGTGAGTAGCTTAATTTTCACTTGCATGAAGGATTCCTGCTACTTCACCTCCTGTATCTTTGCTTCCAACTTCCTTAGCTATGGATCTTCTATGAGGCATTCATAAGTCTACACACTATTATCACTCAGTTGTTTTCATTTTGAGGCAAGGGCCCTGATCCTTATTACTGATTTCTTGATGGCTTCTTCCCTCTTATCACACACCTCCTACGGAGTGTTTGGTACTGCTTGGATTTCCAACTCTGTTATCCTTGTTTGAAGCTGATGGATGGTCTTAGCGAGCTTCACCACTTGAATATCAACCGAATCTTGTTCCTCCCATGAAAATCCTGACACAGAGCAAAGTGTTTTATTCACCGCTTCTTTGACCGTAGTTGTCTCTGTGAGAAGCTGGTACATTTCTCTTTGTAGCTTCGCTTTTTCTTCCTCGATCATCGTCTGAAACTCTTCTTTTTCATTTTCATAGGTGGTTACACAGTACCACGCTATGTGTAATTGTTCTAAGGCTTCATCCTTCTCTTCCTTCAGGGATTTTGTTGCCTTCTCCTTTTCTTCTTGTATTTTCTGAAGTCGAGCCTCAGTCACATCTGCAAGTGTTCTCAATTGGGCTGGTTCATCCCCAATTCTGCAGTTTTTGATGAGGAAGGCACAATAGGTACTGCAAGGATTGATTGAATATCTTGTTGTAGTTCCTTCAGTTCCTTTTCGACCCTTCCATACACCCCCTCCTGCTTCACTACATATCTCTGCAAGAGATCTTCAAGAGCATCCTCCATCGCTTCACAAACTAAGATGATGTTGTCCTTCGTGAGCGTGGCCTATAGTTGGGGCTTACTGCCGCGCGTCTTCTTTCTTGCCAAAGGTTTCTGTGGAGAAACATTCCTCTTATGCAATGTTATTGTTTTGGGAGGGGGATATTTCAACGGTGTAGCTTCACCTTCTCCTTGTTTTTCTCCTTCGTCCCCTCCTCCTTGTCCATTTGCTTCGTCTCCTCCTCCTAGCGATCCAGATCCATTTTCTTTAGAGGCATTGTTCTCCTCATTAGTATCTATATTCTAGACTTCCTCCTTCTTCTTTTTCTTCGTCCCACTAGGCTGTTTGACATGCTCGAACCGGCTGACTAAGGGGCTTCCTATGATATCAGTGTCAGAGAGTTCTACATCAATGATAGGTGTCTAAAATTTCTTTGGCCACTCCTTCGTGATCTGATCCATGTCTTCATTTTTCAGTTCGTAATATGATTGTAACTATTCCTTGCTCTCATCTCTGCGTGTAGTGATATAGATAAAATGAAGATCTGCGTGGAACTTGGCTATCGGTTTGTAATGGTGTAGGGTGTGCGATTTCATGCACGGGAATGACTCGATGGAAACCTTCAGTTGCTGATAATATGCATGGAATGCAACGTTGGAATTACATTTCTTCGACATGTCGTTGGTGTACCATAAGGTGGAGAACCTAGCGGCCAACGACTCTGATGGTTCGATCTCCAGGAATGTGTCTCCTCCAGGCATTTTCCAAGCAACAAATGTGATCAACATGATCAACCAGCTGAAGTGGAATTCGTATCCCTGATCCTGAGCTTCACGTCAGTCTTTCTTGAGTTCATTGATGAGGTAGCTCACCCAATTCATCTACATGCCCTCCACACATTTTCCTGTGAGGTCCACCATGAACCCGGTGACCTGTGTGGGGCGGTTCTTTCTGACAATATTTCCAGCTATGAGTTGGCAAGTGAGGTGCACTATGCCATCCTAAATAGAGGCTACCTTGTATCCTCTCTTTCCATTTTCAATTTCTCCATAATCCTCCTTGATGCACTGTGGCAGGGAGAGGTCCGAGGCCTTCCTTGGGTAAAATTGTTGAGTGTCGGGTCCCTGCATGCTTAATCTTGTAATCAAGTGGATCAACGTCGGATCCACAGTAATTCGTCGATCGAGCCACATGTATCCACCATGGTAACACGACAAGAGCAGTTTAACACAAGCATTAACCTCCCGGTGATGACCAAAATGGGGAATCTTCATCACATTTAGTATAGTGGAATGTGCCAAATCTTTAATCCATGGATGGGAGACTAGGTGAGGCTTCTTCCCAGTTGTCTTTGTCAAATATCGGTGGGGTGTGAGCATAGTGTAGTTCTTTCTGTCTCCAAGGTTGAAGTCGTTGTTCTTCAATAATGGGATCTGTCCCAACTGACTCCCAACTATGCATATTCCTTTCAGGATGTATGTGGTGATCAGAGTGTACTCGAAGACCCATGGGATGCTATCACGGTTAACTGTGCCAGCCAAAGGTGGGATATAATCTGGTAAGATCGACGAGATTTTCTTTGCATTAGCCAGATCGTCGCGATGCTTACTTCGTTACTTAGTCGCGAGGTTGACACAGCCATAACACCGTCTAGTTGAAGGGGAAGCCTACAGTCCCCTGGTCGACGATGCCTGTACCCCTTCAGAAAATTGTTTGTCAGCCATTATCTTTGTGAGGATCTCCTTGAAAAACTTCTCTAATGCACTAGGTTCGCCCGACATTCTTACTTTTAAATAGACAGGCGGGGTAAACAAACAGAAGATGAGGTCTAGATTTAGATAACACAACTCAATACACAATCAATGTCTCAGATAATCACGGGTGGTAAAAAGTTGTCCCGACGCAGCGTTCGACAGGTTAAATAAGCAAGTGTCATAACAAATTCTTCCAACAGGCAGACATGTTTCCATCAATGCGAATCTGTCCATTATGGTGCGGTCTCAATGTACCAAACACGGTCCATTCGCTCATAAATGTGTTTCCTAGCCATTCTGGGGCGTCATTCTAACGGTTAGGATGCCTTTAATGGTCATATAACTTCACCAGGGCGAATTCCCATTTTGCGCGGTCCTGCTGTGCTAGCAAGGTTCAAATCCTGAAAACCTGCCTCTTGCAAAGTCTTCCATTTGTTCTCTGTAACTTCCTGTAACTTTTCCAACTTGGCTTTCTTCTTACTGAGATTTATTTCCTTCTTTCCTACGATCTGAGTCTCTCTAACTACTTCGTGATTCCTCTTTCCATTCTTATTCTTATCGTCTCCTAGCATAGTGAATTCACACTATTGATGTGCTCTCAAAGGTTTCAAAGTTAATATCTATTCTCTTATTAATTCTAGGCTGGGTATTCTACTTTCTTGCATAGATAGGTCCTTCAAACCTTCTTGCATTCTTTCAACCTCGATAGCTAGTTCTCTTGACTTCTGTTGCTTTGACTTATCTTCCAGTTCTTCTATTAGTCAGTCTATTTTTCTAGCCATGAAATCCCTTAGTTCTTGCTTTTTATTTTCTGTAGCTTCTTCCTCTACTTTCCTTTTGATTTGATCCTTCTCAATCCAAGTCTTTCCTAAAAAATGTGGGAAAGGGGCGTTGTTCTCAACAAACTTAATGACTTCAAATTCCTCTTCAGTCGATGTTCCATGGATCATAATAGGTACATTAGTAACTCTTCCACATAAGTTTACCATCTTTCCCTTAAATAAGCCTATCCTTCCCAATGAAGGTACCACAACATGATTTCCCAAAATTTTCCAAATTCCTTTTGTCATAATATTTACTTGTGTTTCTTCATCCAAGACACATTCTATGTCGAAGTCCTCTATTCTTGTACTTATGCACTATTTTACTTTCAAGATCTCTGGTAAACTGACATATTTATGAATATCCATCATTTCTTTCAACTATTCTAATGTAGTCTAAAATTTCTCTGATCTGTTCTTTTTATGGATTCCTAACATGCTCTTAGTCTCTTGACTTTCTTTTTCTTGTCTCATGTTCATTTGTTCAACTTTAGCAATCATTCTTGGACAATCCTCAACTTCATGACCAACAACTTTACAACAAAGACAAATAGGACATGTACCAGGGAATTCCTTAGCAAGATGTCCCGGTCTTCTGCAGTTATAACATAGTGTCAATCCTATTTTTCTCTTATATGTTCCCCAACCTCTTCTGTATTGCGCACTAGGATCACAGTGTTGGACCTACAATCTGCAAAAATTCTTTCTAGGTTCCTGCATCCACTTATTAGTCCAAAAATTATTTCTATGCATAGAAATAACATATCTTTTTTCATTTATATTAGCTTTACTTAGATCAACTCTTTCTTCCAACTGCACCCTAGCTTTCAGACTAGGAAAAGATCTATTAAACATACTTAAATTCATGCTTTCGAAACAAAATTTGTTACTTATATTACTCTTATCAAAGCACATAGTGTTACCCCTTTTAAGATCTTA
>JZKD02S2291541.1:63868-76884 GCA_000966675.3 Picea glauca
GGTGACGAATCTGAAGAAACTAAGTGTGTCTTCTTCCGATTCTGACGAAATTGATTTGACTCTGTACAAATAGCTAATTTGATCATTTATGTATATGGTTAACACCATACCAGATATTTTTTATGCTTTGGGTACACTTAGCCAATTTATGAGTTAGTGGAGACAGACACATTGGATTGCTATGAAGCATGTGTTGAGATACCTGCGAGGCATAATTGGATATGGTTTGAGATATACTTCGAGTATTGAAATGAGATTGCAGGTACATACTGACTTTGATTGGGCAAGGAATTTAGTGGATAGGAAGAGAACCTCTGGGTGTTTCTTCACTTTGGGATCTGCCATGGTTTCTTGGTGTAGTAGGAAATAGACTTATGTGACCTTGAGCACCACATAAGCAGAGTACATTTCATTGAGTGTGGAAGTCCACGAAGCACTGTGGCTTCACAAGCTCCTTGCAGATTTATTTGGACATGTGATGGATTCCACTATTATTCCAAGACATGGTGTAAAGGAAGTATTGGTGCAATACCTTCTTACAGATGAGTAGGTTTTTGTCGTTCTTACCAAACCAGGATAAAGTTCGGGTATTTCTGTGACAGACTTGGTGTGGAAAAGAATTCCTCCCTCGACGAGAGGGAGTGTTGTTGTTTATAGCTTCCCGAGACATTTTCCAGATCGTACTCCTCTGTGACTGAGTTTATTTGATCTATGAGGACACTTATCTGAGAAGGGATAAGTGGGTTTGGGATTATTCGAGAAGGGATAAGTGCGTTGATATGTGAGGACAATTATTTGATAAGGGATAGCTCAACGTACCTTGTGGAGAGCACATGAGGACATGTCCCATGTGAAAAGCACATGAGGACATGTCAAGGGAGTTTACCTTCATGTCATACACTATGGGGATTTGACCCTAGTGTTTCTAGAGGGAGTAGCCTCTAGAAGTCCACATGGGAGTTCCATGTGTGAAAAACATTCTTCAGATCGTAATCATCTGTGAACTGAGTTGAGTTGATTTGTGACACTTATTCGAGAAGGGATAAGTGGGACACTTATCTGAGAAGGGATAAGTGGTTTTGGTCTTGTCCGAGAAGGGATAAGTGTGTTGATCTATGAGGACACTTATTTGATAAGGGATAACCCAACGTCCCTTGTGGAGAGCACATGAGGACATGTCCCATGTGGAGAGCACATGAGGACATTTCAAGGGAGTTTACCTTGACATCACACACTATGGGGAGTTGAACCTAGTGTTTCTAGAGGAAGTAGCCTCTAGAAGTGATCCAGAATTGGATCCAGGAGCTTGATGGGGCTCATAAAGGCCTAAAAATAAAATTTCTCAGAATGGATTCAAAATGGACGTGTGCGTAGGCCCTCGTCGATATGAACCCAATGCAACTTGAATGGGCTCAAACATACGTCGTATGCTCCATATATCACGATATGTTCATTTGGTCAAACGGGCAAAAATGTTGACTGTATAGTACGTACAGTGCCACGTGGAAGCTGACTGTATAGGTCGTATGAATGTACAAATGATGTGGTAGGGTACAATTGGAGCTGATGTGGCAGCGTCTAGAGGTGACATGTGGAAAATGAATGTACAGTGATGTGGCAGGTATACATGGACCAATCAGGGAGTGACACGTGTCACCACTACAAGGGTGACACATGGCACATCCGTACTGATGACATGGTGGGTTTGACACGTGGTAGGTACAATGGAAAGTGACTAGGTTGAAAGCTCGACAGATAGGTGCACCAATGGGCATTTGACACATGGCATTTTATTCGATGAATGGTGAGGTGCCACGTTGCCCAGACATGGGCTGCCACATGGCATCCATTGGTTGGTTAATATTTATTGAAAAATTGTGGACTCCATGAGGTTTGAATTTGCGACCTCGGCATGGGTGAATGTCTTGGTAGGGTCGGGCTAGCCAGCTCACTTGTGGTGTTGCTTGATATGTATAGTGGATTTTTAATATTTAAAGTGATAAGGGTGTTTAAATGGAGGGAGTTAGGGCTGGGGCATAGAACCATGCAATATAACCCAGTTCTCTGGTGATTTGTTGGCACAGATCTGTCTGGAGCCTGGCCCCGGTCGCGTGGGTTAAGGCATATGACTCGTATGTTTGGTTGTTAGCGCAGAGGTAGGGGTAAGCCCCGTTGGTCGGGCTAGCCCTCCGACCAAGGGCTTAACCATGGGCTACTCTATCAGGGGTCTAACCACTGTATAACGCGTGGAGCAGTAAACACCAGGCCACATGGCCTTCAATGCGACCGAGAGCTAAGGGATAAGGGGGCAACGCATGGCATAGGGCCACATGGAGGCGCCCAGGTAACCATGGGCCCTAAGAAACGGGATTGCGCCCAATTTATGTGAAAAAAGTGGGTTTTTAATACATTATAATAGTGATTTATCGGTATTATTCAACAATTTTTGGAGATTTTGGTCATTTTTGGGAGATATTGGGCCCTTTTTTAGGCCAGATCTTGGGGGGAAGTTGGGAGATGTCAAATATATATAAACCAAGACTTCTTGAAGCCATGGAGGAGGTTCAGAGCAGGTTTATGATGAATATTTTCCAACCCAAAGCCATTTTTATGCAGGGAGGCTTTTGAGGAGCACACCTTTGCAGGCCATTTCTGGGAGCTCCGGTCATCCGATTTTAGTGTCGTTAGTTTTGTTGGGTTCCAGAGATATGGTAGAAAAAAACCAAATCCATTTTTAACCTTTTTGGCACTACTATTATGTACTTTTAAAGATTCAAACATAAATAAAAAAGCCTCACCCATTGAGACAAAGCCCAAAGACATAGGCGAGATTGTCAAACTCAGTTATCACATTGGTGTTTATGGTTTGTTGTTTCTTTATGTTCATTTCCATATATGTACATGTTTATATGGATCTTATGTTTCTTATATAATTCTTCCTCTTCATTCAGTTTCCTAAATGGTAAATTAACACATGCATAATAACTCAACCATTGTCGTATAAAATATCTTTTCGGATCAAGTTGTATCAGAGCTAGTTGACGTTTGGATTTGAATTTGGATGTTAAACAGGGAAAATAGACATCTTGTTGAAGGTGATATTGTTGAAGAGAATCCATTGATTTGATTGAGAAAGAGAACTTCTCAAAGCGAGAAGATGGCATCAGAAGAGGGACTTTCTTAGGATGAGAAAGAGTTTCAAAAAAATTTCTTCGCCATGTCGGAGATGATGGAGGTGTTGTATGAGGATTACTTGGAACGAAAGAGACCAAATATGGGTGAATCTTCAAAGGGAAAAAGTGAAGAAGGAGAAGATCCTCCTCAAATTCCTCCTTCATCTCCATCTTCACCTCTTTCTTCTCCTTCTTCTTCAAGTTCAAGTTCTAAAAACAGTACAAAGAAACATGTCCATAAACATAAGAATGAAGTGAATTTACTAAAACTTGATGTTAAATTTGAATTACCCATGTATGATGGTGAAGTTAATGCAAAGAGACTTGACAATTGGGTCAGACAGATGCAGGTTTATTGGAGTGTGCAACAAATAAAGGATGAGGCAACTCAGATCAAGTTGGCATCACTTAGACTTGAAGGCACAACACTCATGTGGTGGCAAAGAAAGTTACAAAATGGCACACAACAAGTGGGTAATGTGTTTCCATCATGGAAAAGTTTTATTTCTGCACTTAGGAAGCAATTATATCCTTTGGGTTATAAAGAGAAAGCGTTAATTGAATGGAAAGATCTTAAACTAAGAAAAGGACAAACAATGCAAGAATACACATATGGCTTTTGAAAAATGGCATTGATGTTAGATATTCCTTTACATACACAAGAAACTCTTATGAAGTATATAGGAGGTTTGCCTGCACATATTCGAAGCACTATATTCATGTTTGGACTACTAATCTTGTTGAGGTTTTTTTTCAAGCGACATACATTGAAGAAGGGAAAACATGTGCTGGTGTATCAGGGGAATCGTCTTCAAATAAAGAGGACAAAAGTAAGTGGATTGGTAAGAAGGAAAATTCAATGGAAAGAAAGAAATATAAGCCCTCTTGCAAGCATTGGAAGAAAGAGGGGCATGATGAGGACTGTTGTTGGCAATTACATCTCGAGAACATACCAAAGTGGTTCAAGGAAAAGAAAGGGAGGCAAACAGTTGCAACAAAAACATGACCAAAAGACTTGGGATTGAATTTAGGTGATGAATCTAAAGTCTCATTGATTTCTATGATAGGTAAAATTGGTGAAGGATTTGATTGTAGAAGTAAATTGTTTCACATAAGAGTCATCATGAGGCACACTAAGTTCGACACATTGATAGATAGTGGATATCAATCTAACTTAATTTCATAGGAATTGGTTAAGCAATTGGGATTAAAAACACATATGCATCATAATCCTTACACACTTAAATGGATAAACAACAATCATCAAATGCACATAACAAAGAAGTGAACATTAAAATTTGCAATTTCATCTAAGTTTGTGGATGAGGTAACATGTGATGTGGTGCCACCAAGTGAATGTGGTATGGTATTAGGTAGTCCATACTTGTATGATCGTAAAGCAATCTTCTATAGGGAAAAAATCTATATCACTTAACCAAAGCAGGTCAAGAATATGTGCTTCATGCTCATCATTTAAAGGAAAATAAAACTCTTCAAACTATAAAACAATTAAGAAAGGAATCTCAAGAAAGAAACACACCTATAATTGTTTCAAATCAAGTAATTGATCTTAAGCAATAATAGGAGATGATTATAGAATGGAAAATCAATCACACTTTGATTCAAGATAAGCTAATGTCGTGCAAATATTACAAACATATCAACTCATTTGCAGTCATATTTTTTATGCTATGATTAGTAATGTTGTCTATGTTAGCACTTGGTAAATTTCCTAGAGGTTGAAAATAGAAGAAATCTACAAAGGTAACTTTATCCAACCACTTTTGAAGCTGGGATCTAGCCCTTCCAACTTCAGAGAGGGATCTCTCTATATTATTTAGCTATGTTTCCAATTTTAGATATTAGGCTAGGTAAAGAAATAGGTCGGTTTTGTTGTCAAAGTGTTTTTGAATTGGTTGAGAAAGTCTACACATACATTGGGCTATGGGGTCTGTGTTTTAATAAAATATGAAATACAAGCCAGAAACATGAAGGAAGACTTCTACAGGGAGAGATAATATACTCACTGAATATTTTAGTAGCTTAAATGATGGACAAAAGAAAAGATGAGAAAGATAATTTCAACTAAGAAGCAATTAAGAATCTCTTAATTGAAAACACCAGAAGATAAACACTAAAATATTTCGAGTAAGAAACAGGGTATACAAGATAAATCCTGGAACATTCGTTACTCTTAAATATTAGAATTAGAAAATAAGATGATTACAAAGCAAGAATAACATTCAACTTAGAGAGAAAACATCACCGGTGAATACACACAATAATCCTGTAAAAGTGCCTCCTTTTTATTAATGGAAGATCTCTTCAAAAATATTACAGTCTGATAGCGTCAGGGTGTGAAGATCAACAACCCCCAATACTTCAAAAGGTGAAGTATTTATAACTCAAATTACAAACAATCCTGTCATTAATGACCAGGACATGCTAAATCTATTTTTAGCCTAACTAATTTAACAACTTTCCTAAATCTAGGAACTGCTTGATGACTTGGTGTAACTGCACGCTGATTTCTGGGTAGATCGTTGATGAATCCTTTTCACGACCTCATATGACTGGACAACTAACTGGACCTGGAAAAATCATCTGCTAATCGATCAGATCGCAGAGTTCCTCCCATCTGAGATGACTGGGCACGTTGACTTTGAGCAGTCTTCGATACACTTTGTCCATTTCCGTATACTTGGCAAATGTAGGCTTGGTTAGGAATATGTATCGAATTTCATGTTGGATGCTGATGTCCCACTGGAGGGAATCCAAGAATGCATTTCCGGTTATTCTCCCTTGAATCCCTGCAAACTTTGAACTGTCCTTAGACACCTCAACCAATCTCTTCTTGTAATCTAGGAGTGTCACCAGTTTATCATTAATAACCTTCAGACCAGGTAGACCTTTCTTCTGGAGAGCTTCAATCTTGCTGAAGAATCTCTGTACCCCTAGGTCCATGGTCTGAACCTTTTCTTCTAATTGAAGCATTAATCCTCTCTTGGTAAAAACTCTTTTGACCTCAAGGATGGTCTCTGTTCTGTCCTCGATCTTCAGATCTTCTAGCTCTTCTCTGGTCTTAGAATTTAGGAACTTGATGATATCATTCGCCTGTGTTGGCATCTCCCCCAATTCTACTCTGATCTTCTTGATGGCCTGTTTGCTCCTCTGGACCAATTCATTTTTATCAAACATGATCTGGATTATTGGCCATATCTCATTCATGGACTTAGTGATGTCTGTCCATACACTCTTTTTAACTTCGGCTAATGTCTTGCCTGCCACTGTCTGCTTCCAGAGCTGTTGTAACTCCTGCTTGAGCTGCTCTGTTACCTGCTTTTCTTTGGATAGGTTGGTCTGGAAGGAAGATTTGAGTTCATGCAGGTTCTCAATCTCCTTTTTTAGCCTGCTGATCTCTGTCTCTTGCAGTTTCATCCTTTCCATGGACTCAGCCAGATTGATTGTCTTCTCCTGAGATGTCGATGGAGTCATGGATGGGACTGCTGTTACTGATGCTGGGCTCACTCCTGCAATTGGGATAGCACTCAATGGAATGACTTCCATTAGCTTCAGTTTCTCTTTCTCCTTTAACAGTTTCTCCATCTCAGCTTCCATTTCTCTAAGCTGTGCATTCTGCTCCATGAGCAGCTTTAGCATCTCATCCTTCTCGCCTTCTTTCTCTGCTATCTCCTTTGCCTACAAGTCCTCTGTGGGAGGTAGCTTCAGTTGTTTCCTCAAGGATGCAATGTCAACATTTTTCTTCTTTATCATTTCCTCTGTTTCTTTGACGTTCGAAGGATCATAACTGATCTTAAGGACCAACTCCTCCAAAGTTTTGATCCTATTGTCCTTTGCGAATGATGAAATCTTCTCCATTTTGAGATGTGTTTGAACATTGTTTAGTGACACCTACAATTTAGCTGTAGAAGCGGAAGCATGCGCCAATGTATAGAAAACCATTTCTCCGGTCTTCTTGTGCATATCCATTTGATCAGCTGGGTGCACGTCCTTCGTTTGAAATTCAAAGGTGACCCTCTTGTAGTCGGTGATCACCTTGGGATCTGGTACCTGCGCTTGGAGGAAGGCCATGTGCATTCTTCCCTTTTCTATGTCAAACATAGAAAACAAACTATGCTACATAGTTGACATCTGCTTCCAAAACTGAGCGCAAGTATTGCTGGTAAGGGTCTGGTTCTTTTTCTTGATCAATTTGTACTTCTAAAAAATGCTCAACTTGGGCCTAGTCTTGCCTGGCTGAGTGTTCAATGGGGAGTCTGTGGATTTATTCGGTAATGCAGGAGTGATGTCCTTATAGAGGCTCGAACCGAAGGTTGGAATAACCGACTTGGTCACTGTGGTAGGCATGGCTTCTTTTTCCCCTGTCGGGCCAGGGACTGACGAAGTCTTAGGCCTCTTAGTGTGCAGCTGGAACTCCTCGGAAGATACCTCAGTGACAGGCAAAGATAAATACTGCCTCGAACTCTTCTCTTTTGGGACCTGTGGCGTGGTCGTTGGTGGCACAGTGATTGGGGGAGCTTGCTATTCCACTTCAATCAATGTGTTAGGCTCCCAGGCTGTTTGATTTGCATACTTCTCGATTTCAGGCCTGGACTCATGAACGTAAGGGATATTTTTGTTCTTCACCCTCATCTCTGAAATGATCCCACATGGATCATAATGCCATGGGAAAATTAGGAAGAACTTCATTTCTCTCAGCATCCGGTCCACTTCTTCCCCGACGCCACGACTGTTGCAGATGAAGGAGCCAATCTGCCCCTTGATTCTAAGCTGCTGCTTTTTCTTCAAAGATAAAAAATGGATATCATCTGAATTCATAATCTGTATTATATACTTTAAAGAAAGGATTCTGACCAGCAAATACTTGGGCAACTTATACGGTGCCAACTTGCACCCGTACACTCTGATCTCGGTATGATTTTGATACAGGTACCAATCCTCGGTCTTTGTGTTGTCCGAGAGGTGCAGGATCCTCTGAAATTCATCGTTTATTCGAGGCTCGGGCCTGCCACCTAACATGCTTACCACAGGGTGGTAGAATAGATCGATGAACGCCTTGAAGCTATACTCTGTGGAGTTGTGCTTCAGCAAGGAGGTCCATGCTGTGACAGTCTGAGGTCTACCATTCGCATCCATCTTCTGCAGGGAAAATGCAAACTTATCCGCCTGGAAAAAGACGAACAAGTAGGCTAGTATTGATGAATATCTGAACATGCCTTCCGTGCCAAAATTCACGAACTGTTCATGAATATTGTCTACCAAAAATGTGCTGAAATCAAACTGGGTGGTGGGATTTTCATCAGTGGAGAAAATGGATAGAAAACCCAGAATGAGCTCATCTACCCACTGGTCGGAATAGTACCCTAACAAATCATAAAGGGAAGAAATGACTTGGTTTCCCTTAGTGGAGAACATGGACGACGGGTAAGGGGGATTTGTGGAAGGGAATTGAGTGGATGTGGGAAGAAAAAGCTCGAATATTTGATCTCTTTGGGGAAAAGTCATTTTCTGATACAAATCTGTAAGGATTTCCAGGTTGAAAGGAGACGCAGAGTCGACATGGGAAATTTTCATCATCTGGTCTATGGACTCGGGCATGATGAGGAAAATAATTTCCCTGGACGAGGATATGACGACTCTTTGTTCAGGAATATAGTGGGTTTGACACTTAAGAGCGAACTCGGGAAAATGATGGATCTGGGGAAAAAGGTAAAGGGGTAAATTGGACTCCCAGAGTCCAATTTTATCACTTTGGTCTAGGAAAAATTCCCCGAGCCATGACTGGAGGTCTGAAAAATCGAAGTCGCATTTGGTATCTATGATTAATCGGTCTTTTTCGACCAGTGGGATCTTGTCCAGGTCGACAGGAGGCAGGAGAAACAGATTCTCCTCTCCTTCTGTTTGTTTGGATTTTGGCGCCATCTCTGCAACAATACCTGTAATAAACACAACGTTAGTGGGGGCAACTGACTGTGGATGAGGGTGATGGGATGTAACGGAGGAGTAAGCGATGAGTTTCTTTGGTGCAACGGGTGAATAGTGAAAGTAGGGGAGATAATGGTAGTCTTATTTAAAATGGGGTCAGTAGGGCGCGGGAGACAGGTCAGCTGGATAAAAGATAGGTTATCTAGTAATAAATGGACAATGGGTCATTTGGGGGTGAGATGGCAGGTGACGGTGGCTGAAGGATACAGATGGGTGACGTGGTGGCTAGGGATTGGAGGTAAAAGTCATAATAAGGGGCTTGCCATGAGTGAAAGGGGGAGGGGACTGACAACAGTTATGGGATATGACTAACTCGGGAACAAGTGGAAGGTGACGTCCATAAGTGACGGGGGTCTGTCAGATAGCAGATGGTGACGGGACTTCGGGGAAAATAGACTGACGCCATGTATAACAAGGGACCCACTAGAGGGGGGAAAACCATTCCAGACCCCCCCCTCAGTTAAAAGAAGATCATCTAGGGGGGTCCAAAATCCATGTAGGGCCATTGATATGCGTGCCTGTTTCTGAGCCGTAGATCTAAGCGCGCACTTTATCACTCAATCCGGAGCCCCCCCCCTCCATTAAAGGCAGAACATACGGGGGGGTATGGAATCCAATCTTGACCGTTGATTTAAGCGCTCAACCCTGGGTTGTCGAGATGCGCGCAAATGTTATCAGCCATTCCGGACCCCCCCCCGGTTAAAAGCAAAATGGTCCGGGGGGGGGTCTGGAATGCTCTGTGCATCGTAGATTTGGGCGCCACGATCAGGACCGTCGATACGTGCAGGGAGCATAAATGGGGAGCGGAAAACACATGCACTGGGAAAAACTTAGGATAAATGTATTTTATGGGTTTTTCCCCAAACTTTCCAAGTAGATACCACCATGGGGCTTTGTCCAAACGATCTTCTAAGCATAGGAAACATGGTGCAACATTTACATCAAGCTGGTTTTATTGGAATGAAACAATAAAGAAAATAGCCTACCTACTAACCTATCTTCCTATGACAATTAACCCAGGTTAAACTGTTGGGTTAATAATTTACTCTACCCTGGGGCTATCTGACCAAGATTAGACAATTTGGCCAGATTTATTCACTAATCTAACCTAGATACTTTGGCTAAGATTAAAATGTTTAGCCAAATTCATTCACTACCCTACCAACATTCAAATTTAAAAAAGAACTTGGCCATGCTTGAAAGGTATGGACCAAGTTACTATTATTGCAATTCTTTTATGCCCTCTTTTTTTTTTTTTCTTTCTTTTTCTTTTCTGTTCAAATTATTTGCAGAATGAAAAATCATTTGCCAACAAAAATAATAGAGACAGATAATATCCTAGTCACCAGTTGATCCTATAATTTATAGGGTGATAATAGTCTACATGGATGATAGTGGGTTCGGTAAGATGTGACAGGGTACAAATGGCTAACAATATGTTGTCAGTTATCATGATTGGTTTACAATTGATCTTGATGGGATAGGTGCACAGGACAGAGTTCAAAGACAAAGAACAAGCTGGGTGTCCTATCCCAAGCTTTATGACTGGTCAGTAACCTTTTGGTGAACAAAAGGTTTTTAGTGGGGAGGTGTGATCCAAAATTGGATCCAGGAGCTTGATGGGGCTCAGAAAGGCCTAAGAATCAAAGTTCTCAGAATGGCTTCAAAATGGATGTGTGCGTAGGCCTCGTCGATACAAACCCAACACAAATTGAATGGGCTTAAATAGATGTCGTATTCTCAAGATATCGTGATATGTTCATTTGGTCAAACACATAAAAATATTGACTGTACAGTCCGTACAGTGACACATGGTATCTGATTGTACAAGTCGTACGACCATACATTTGATGTGGTAGGGTATAGGTGGAGCTGATGCGGAAACGTTTGGAGGTGACATGTGGTAGCTGACCGTATAGTGACGTGGATAGGTTGCTGACGTGGTAGGTATATGTGGACCAATCAGGGAGTGACATGTGTCACCATTGCAAGGGTGACACATGGCACATCTGTACTGATGATGTGGCAGGTGCAATGGCAGGTGACTGGGTTGACAACTCGATAGACAGGTGGACCAATGGGTATTTGACACATGGCATTGTATTCGATGAATGGTGAGGTGCCATGTGGCCCAGACATGGGATGCCACATGGCACCCATTGGTTGGTTAATATTTATTGCAAAATTGTGGACTCCATGAGGTTTGAACCTGTGACCTCGATGTGGGCGAATGGCTTGGCAGAGTCAGGCTGGCTAGCCCGTCCGTGGTGTTGCTTGATATGTATAGTGGATTTTTAATATATAAAGTGATAAGGGTGTTTAAATGGCGGGATTTAGGAATGAGGCTAAGCCCCAGCCCTTGGTGCATGACATAGAACCCTGCAATATAACCTAGTTCTCTGGTGATTTATTGGCACAGATCTGTTTGGAGCTTGGCCCCGGTCGCATGGGTTAAGGATTATGACTCGATTATTTGGTTGTTAGCGTAGAGGTATGGGTAAGCCTTGGTTAGTCGAACTACCTCTTCAACCAAGGTATTAACCATGGGCTACTCTATCGGGGGTCTAACCACTGTATAGCACGTGGAGCAGTAAACACTAGGCCACATGGCCTTCAATGTGACTGAGAGCTAAGGGATAAAGGGCCAACGCATGGCACAGGGCCACATGGAGGAACCCAGGTGACCAGGGGCCCTAAGAAAGGGGGTTGTGCCCAATTTATGTGCAAAAGTGGGTTTTCAATACATATTAATAGTGATTTTATTGGTATTATTCAACAATTGTTGGAGATTTTGGTCATTTTTGGGAGATATTGGGCCCTTTTTGAGGCTAGATCTTGGGGGGAAGTTGGGAGATGGTTACCAACTTTAGATCTATAATAACCAGGGCTTCTTGAATCCATGGATAAGGTTCAGAGTAGGTTTATGCTGAATATTTTCCAAGCCAAAGCCATTTTTATGTAGGGAAGCTATTGAGGAGCACACCTTTGCGGGCCATTTCTGGGATCTTCGGTCATCTGATTTCGAGAAGGGATAAGTGGGTTTGGGCTTATTCGAGAAGGGATGAGTGTGTTGATATACGAGGACACTTATCCGATAAGGGATAGCCCAACATCCCTTGTGGAGATCACATGAGGACATGTCCCATGTGGAGATCACATGAGAAAATGTCAAGGGAATTGACATTCACTTCACACACTATGGGGAGTTGACCCTAGTGTTCCTAGAGGGAGTAACCTCTAGAATTCCACATGGGAGTGCCATGTGTGATAGACCTTTTGCTACTACAATGGTTGTGTACCACTGGAGGATACTGTGTGTCTCTGGACAACAATTATGTACTACTACAGTGGTTGTGTACCACTAGAAATGACCGTGTGCCACTAGATAGTAATTGTGTGCTACTAGTAGTTGTTGTGTACCACTAGATAATAGTTGTGTACTACTGTAGAAATATACCTCCCTATATAAGAGGGAGTGTTGATGTTTCAACATCGGGTGGACATTATCCTAGATTGGGATGCATACTAAGGGAGATAGGATACATTTATCATAAAGGTGCACTTGTGGTAAATATGCCCAAGCATAGTCCTTCCTTGATCATGAAAAGGAATAATATGGACTTGAGGTGCTTGAAGTGATTTCCATGTGTCAATTAGCATCAGGATGACATTCACTCACAGGTGTGTACTTGTGGTGAAAGATTTTATATGCTATTACATACGGACCCAGAGTGAGCCTGATCTTAGAGAGAGTCAATTGGCTCAGAGGGAGAGCCACAAAAGGAGTTTCTCCTCAGTTCAGGTGGGAGAGAGATGTCTCCCAAGACTGATAGACAA
>JZKD02S2291541.1:84589-94653 GCA_000966675.3 Picea glauca
ATATATATATATATATATATATATATATATATATATATATATATATATATATATATATATATATATATATATATATATATATATATATATATATATATATATATATATAGTTCCATATCTATCCCAAAACTCTCTTGTTGCTCATCATAAATATATGACAAAAAGAAAAAAAAGAAACCATATAAAATTTAGTTTACACATCTTACCAAAACCATTACAAAAAGGATATTAGCATGATATCTCCTATTCTCATCAATAATAACCATTAACCATTATTGCAACCTACATATTATGAGAGACATAATAAGTTTTACAATATTTTTACTAGCAAATGCATTGAAAATTAGTCCACCCTACAACACTTTGTTTGAATTTTTTAAACATCAAGCTGTCAAGCATTTGATTCCCCATTCTACAACAATTTTTTAAATTTGTATTCTTAAATCAATTATTTGTAATTGCAACAATCTTATATAATACAACAAAGCATGAAATTATTTATTGACCTTTTATTTCCCTGTATGTGATCTGAAACCGAGGTGACACTGATACCGAACCTGATTTGGTTCTAGGCCACTTAATTAAGGTCAGATTTACAAATTCGTATCTATTGAACTTGATTTCATCTAAGGTGGAAACATGTACTTATGAAGGCTTGAATCCAAATTTAATATTAACTTGGTGAATATGTTGTTAGTCTCATATACCCATTACTCAATGCATTAATAATCATAATTGCAGAAATAAAACATGCATAAGAAAACATGAGACAAGAGATCACCGAGTTGTTAACGGAGTTCACCAAGATATCCTAGATACATCTCTGAATCCTCTTGGAATACAAATTATTGTATTATCCTTCCTTTTAAAGGGATGAAATATTCTCACAAAATGTGGCACATGCTCCTTACAATGATGAAACTGAGAGTAACCTTAAGGCTCTCACATAAGTGACATCTCTTTAGACACCAAAAGGACTGCATTCCTCTCAATGCAAATCTCTCTCAAAGGGCCTAAAAGTGCCTCCCCCTTTACAATTCTTACATAATGAAATTATATAGTTTCCTTTGCTCCATAAGTTAAGGAGACAAGATCAACAAATTTAGGATCTAATAACCACTTGTTGAGATCAATTCCCACTTCCAAGTTTTCTCTCCCCTTTCTATTTTCCCAACTTATTTTTTCCATTTCTTTTCCCTCTTCTACACCTACCCTCATTCCCCTTTTCTTTTCTCCCTCCTCTTTTCCCTTTCTAGTTACTATACTTAGTCATTTTTCAAAAAACGACGGGTTTGTGGGTTGGAGGACTCGCACGTCTTCACCTCCATCCATGCTCCCATATCATGAGTATGACCGATCGCTTTGTTATAATATACTTAACCATTCTCGCAAATGTGAGTTCACGGGTTTAAGTTTTTATCTTCCAAGTTCTGCAATCTCTAAGAATTTCATTTCTTCTATGTCCAAGTCTAACTCATCGCTATGCAATACTTAGCCTATTTTATATCATTCACAACCACAGGTTCGCAGGTTCCTGGGTTCACAAAAAACCTCAAATTCAAATTGCTCTCATCCATCCCTGCCATCTTTGTTCTTTTCCAATAAACATTTAGTATGGTTTAATGTTAATAACTGATCATGGATGCTCTATAAATATCATCATTAATAAGCGAAGGGATCAAGAATATTTTTCATTAAATCACATTAAAGCATGATTTTACAAGGGTTATATTATTGTTATCTCTCTGAAAGGTTTCATTACAAGTTATTATACAGTCGAAAGAACACTCTCGTCAACTTATGGCAGCAACAACCAAAAAATAGTTCTGTAGTGATACTTTGAACATATTTGGTCGAGAATACCATAACTTTCAGTGGTCCAGAGCGTACTTGTATTACTCATGTCCTCCTGCATAGAAATATATAATATGTACTTCCATAATTGCTCACGTAGGCTGTGTCCATGAGGCATTCGATATCAATGAACTAGTTGCATGGTGCATTGAAAAATACATACTGAGTCAGTGAATCATACAACTACAAGATTTCCCCCCCATCCCTCTTTCACTACAATTGTTTCGTAAGATGTTGAATCCCCCTGATCCAACACTTGCCTTTAAGGAAGAGGATTGCAAATATTTTCTGAAAAAATATGACAATGTCCTGGACCTCTTGCCTAAGTATTTGGAGAATCTCGCGACTGTCCCATAGGACATAACCGGGATTCAAGTCGATTCGTTCAAAAACCCCTTTCGATAAATTGCTTGGTTATTTACCATACTGACAGGACAAGAAATCATTGCCACCATTTCACATGTGATTCTTTATATTTTATATTTTACAGTTAAAGAGCAAGTTATTTCAATTGGGGAAATCCAATTTCCATTGAAATCTCCTCCCAATTGTCACATTACAAAAGAGACAAGACAATATTTATGGCTTCTTATATGGTATTTACGATAGAATATTGCTGTCAATTTCCAAAACTGACTATCTGTAAGAGAGTGAAATGTGAAGTTGATCCAATCACCTTCTGGAATCAAGCATTGTCAAGAAACAAGACTTCTTTGCATTTTTACGAGGTGTAAAATGATTTCATTTCAGTCTTTAAGGGATTGTTGATTGGTAAAAATACCCCCAGGATATCAGACCATGCAAATAAATTCTTGGAGAAAAGGGGACGTTAGAGAAGATAGAAAATCACAGTGTTTTCAAGATCTTTTGTTCTAAGGAGAATCCCTCTTTTCTTTGATACCACGTATCTGATAAAATGTTTATTACGAAACTGGAAAGGCAGTACAATTTATGGCTTCACTTTTTCCATGAGAAATAGAAAAATAAATTCATACCCTTGCCTTGGGAAATTTGAGACTTTATATTCATAAATATAAACAAAATTGATGAGTTTGCGAACCATTTCCACAATGTGAATTTGAAATATGCTGAAAAGATAAAGGGGTTTGACCCTAACAAAATTTTCGTAGAACATATGCTGACATTCAATTCAACAATTCATTTATTTATACTATTCAGAGTGAAGAAGATAATAACTTAGTTGCTCCTACTCACAACGTTGGTGACTTGGAAACAATACTTAGTACTGATGAGTTTTACAAGCAGAAATGAAAGGGTCCTAGCGAGAAGAGCGCCTAGTCTCTAGTTTTTATCCCTAAAACTACCACATCTCAGAGCAAGGCTCCAATGACCCACCCAACTAGGAAAGTTACCAATAGTAGCTCAAGTGGTGGACGAGAAAAGAATCGCCCTTTAGGAAAAATTGAGAGATCACACAAGCTTCCTCTGAGAAAGAAGATGAAGAATGTTGTGCAAGAGGAAGAAGACCATCACATAGAAAATGACATAAAAATATTCTCTCTTAACGACATGGAGCTCAAGGAAGATATCCATAATTTGTTTCACATAATTGATCAACCGAGAAACACGGCCCATCAAAATTCATCATTAGAAATCATTGAGAATGAGACTTTCAGTGAAGAAGAATTGTTCGCTTTCCAAAGTGCAGTCTTTGACAAGGAGTCTAAGAAGTTGATTTTTGAAATAGGTGATGTGAAAAATAAGCAAGAGAAATATCGTTTAGAGGTTGACCTAAAGGATTTGTGGCCTTCCCAAATTTCCATAATTCACAGAGCAACCAAAGATTCTCCGGATGACTCCATTGGTGGTTTAGAAGCAAAAATCATGAAGTTGAAAGAAAGGATCAAGGAACTGGAATATGCTTTAATGCATCTTCCACTTCTTTCTAGTCCTTTATCAATAGTCAGACCCACCACACATGTTGTTAAATTAAAAGGATCTTCAAGCCTACTTACATCAGCCAGGATCTATGTGGAAAGAAATATTAACAAAATAATGGCATTGATCATAGAGGCATGGGAAGTTTCGAAAAACATTGTTTCTTTTGGATCGAGGGCACATGCCTTCCATGAATATTTACAAGCCGAACTGAAAAATGAAGAAGTTTTTTACCTTGATGCGGTACTACCCTTTGAAAAAAAGTTCTCTAACACAACAAAACTAAGGAGAAGAGAGGAGTATCTACCCTCCCCAAGTCGGATAAAGCAGTTGAACGCGTGCTGGAAGGAAAAGATTAAAAAATTTCATAATGAAACCAAGCTATATAAAAGAGGGAAGAACTATTCAAAAAGAACACAGAGTTAGACCTATCCAGAAGCATTAACGAAGTACAAGACCCCAAATTAATCCTCAACTTATTGTTCCTAACAAAGCAACAGTTTGATGAACAAGTTGAGATTTTTAAATGGTTATCAGTTGAAAAGTTTTATGGTATACTTGAATATAATGAAGACGACATAGAAAATTGGCTAGTGGACTACTCCGTAAAGAATCAAGATATTGAAGAGGAATTACATGGTATTTCCATTTATTTATGAGACTTAGAGGGTGAGTTTTTCAACATAAAAATCCGGCATGAGATCAATGTGGAACCAATGAAAAATTATATTGAAGAATGGTTCAAGAAATCAATTGAAAAATTCACTGACGAGGGAAAAGAAACAGTCGAGACAATTATTGTAATCATTAATGAAGACAATAAAAGGACATCAACAAGAAAGTAAAGACACAAGAGACCATCATAGTAATTTTATGTTGATCACATCTTTCTTTCTTTATCAGTTCCTTCATCCATTTACTTTGCTTCTTTGACTAGAAAAGTTTAACTGAAGTCTGATGACTTCTCTTTTCTTCTTTCTAGGTCTTGTTGTTCTTTTACCTCCCATAATCTTCCTTCTACAATCTTAATTCTTGTCTATATTTTCTTTATGGTACGAGGGAGCCCCAATCCCAGTCCTTAGGACAAATGCATTTTAAATTTTGAAGACTATGTAACATACTATATATTTTTTAGAAATTTCAAGAGAGCATATTCAGGATCAGTTTTGACTGTGCTTTGTAACTCTGAGTTTTGAGTATAAATTATTTTAGATTGATCTATCATTATATTTAGTTTAGTTGGCCATGTGTCCACTCTGTTAAATTTCTCTTATGCATGCAAATCATCTTCTTTTTATTTTACATGATAAAAAATATTTATTTTAACTATGATGGATGTGAGGAAATTTTTCTTATCTGCTTTAAATGTATGAAGTGTGCGGTTCCTGGTCATTTTTTCAAGAACTTTCTTTAAATAGAAAACAAAAAAAAATTCCTTTTATTTTCTTGCAATCTTTATATTTCTTTGATTAACATGACAAACTTCTACAAAGCCCCATATTCTGAAAATTTGTAGTCCTAAGAAAATATTGAAGAGGAGTACCACCTCTATAAAAATGCAGGGGGATTTATATCCTCATGAGTTTTTTGTTTCGGTCCTAATGGATTCAAGCGTCAACATTTTTGGCAACCATATTGGGGACATGAATTGAAATTTGGAATCTAGTTTAGCATTTTTTTGAAAAATATATGAATTTTCCCCAGGCTGTTCAACCCCACCTAGAAATTGGAATAAACAATCAACGAAGCATTTTACATCAACCATACAATCTGGTAATAACGACAGTATAAACCTGAGAATAACTAGAAAGGTCCTGAAAAATATTACTCCATGAAGAATAAATAGAAATCCTTCGAAGACAGAGGAGAGACGAGCGACAAGACTGAAGAAACCAAAGGATAGCTAGAGCAGTACAAGGAAAAGGTAGGGATTGAAGCTGGATGAATACAAGGGACCCATTACCAGAAGTAAAAGAAAGAAAATATGTATTCTGATAAGTGGAAATCATATTCTTGGAACCTCTCTGGATATGGCAGAAAGAAATGAACAACCGCGAGAAGAACCACATGAGGAGAGACAAGGAGGTGGAAGAGATGCTCCAAGAAATAAAGACAAACTTAGGTTTGAAAATCAAATAAGAATAAGAGATTCCCCTTTGAATCTTCTAGGTGAGCAACATGACCTCCCTGTTCTCCCTAAGGGTACCCTGAAGTATTTTTTTGGAGATGGAACAATTTATGCAAAGGGGCACCTTAACTTATTTATTGATGTTTGTGATTTTCGTCATGTTGAGTATGAAGATGTCATGGTAAGGTTATTTTTTCAAACCTGATCAGAAAGAGAATATGAATGGTGTACGACATTACCCAGAAGATCAATTCACTCATTTAATGACCTCAAAGCCATGTTCCTGACTATGTTCGCCCCCCCAATTTCCTATCATACGCTTCTCACCAATTTCACCCAAATTGGTTTGAGGAAAAATGAAAGAATATGATATTTTAATCTCACATTCAATAAAACGTTGAGTGAGATTCTAGAAGATAAAATACTGAATGACCCAGTCATACTCGGCTATTATAAGAATGCAATGCCCCCAAATGTGAAATATGCTATCAGAACATCCCAAACGGATACCTTGGAAGAAGAAATGACTAAATCCACTGAGATGGAATAAATTATGATTGAAACGAGTGTTGACTCCATCATTATAATAGGAAAAGTACAAAGGCAACTCATAAGATTGAGTATTGATAATCAAGAAGCTTCTAGTTCAAGAAAGAATGAATAATTCAAGCCATGACCAACCCTAAATAAAACAATTGGAGGAGTATTTTTCAAGGGAACCATACCAAATGTGAAGGTAGACCCTGTTGCGGCACAATAAACCAAGCAAAGAATTGAAATTACACAAATGAATAGAACTATCAAGAAAATGTAGAACGAAATAACCATACTAAGAAGGGGGGATAATTATGTGGAAATCCAAGAATGTCGGCCCTAGAGCAAAGAAGAAACCCTCCCCAATAAAACAAAGTGAGGTTTGAATGGACAACAGATACACAAGAAGATTTCAATAATATCAAAAGAGCAATCACCACAACTCCAGTCCTCATTAGCCCATATTTTCAAAGGGATTTCATCAATTATTTGTTCGCTACAGAAACATTTGTTGCATGTATTCTTACTCAAAGGAATACCAAGGGTGAAGAACTCCCAATTAGTTTCATGAGCAAAACCCTTCACGATTATGAATTGAGGTATTCAGAAATAGAAAAGAAAGCCTTGGCTCTTGTGAAAGTGGTGGCTCACTTTCATACGTACATACTAAATCCACATGTCATTTCTTATGTCCCATCTTCTCCAGTGAAGATTCTTTTGAATCAACAATTGAGAGAAGGAAAATGGGGTAAGTAGCTAGCAACGATCCAAGAATATAATATCAATATTAAACCTTTAAAGGTTGCCAAAGGACAAGGTTTATGTAAGCTCATAAAAAATAGTGATTCTATGGATGGAACGATTTAAATTTCAGTAGGAGAACCATTGGTTGATTCAAAATTGTATGGAGACATTGTATTCTATTTGAGGTCCGGGCAGTTTCTAGTTACCATGATCCCTAAAGAGAGAACATTGAATATGAAGTCAAATCAATATGTGTTGATTGTTGATATACTATTCAGAAGGAACTATGATGGTGTATTACTGAGATGTGTTGATGAAAACAAATCCCAATAAATAATGAGGGAATTCCATGAAGGGATATGTGGTGGGCGTTTTGCACCTACCCATAAGATAATAAGAGCTAGATTTTATTGGCCATCAAATTTTAGAGACTCATATGCCACAATAAGGAAGTGTGTATCTTGCCAAAAATTTTCAGGGAAAATCAAGAGATTTGTGATGCAATTACATCTTATAACTATAGAAAAACCATTCTCCCAATGGGGACTTGATGTTAGCGGGCCAATAAATCCAAAGTCAAGAAAGGGACATATGTACATTCTCATCGCTACAGGTTATTTTACAAAGTGGCCAGAAGCAGTGGCATTAAAAAAGTTTGATTCTGAAGAGTTAGTTAAGTTCCTCAAAGATAATATTGTGTCAAGATTCGGTGTCCCAGAAAATTTTATCACTAATAATGGTTCGATTTTCATCAGTTCAAAATTTACAAAATTCCGTGGAGAATATGGAATTATTATGGAGAAATCATCAAAATTTTATCTGCAAGGAAATGGTCTTGCAAAATCCACAAATAAGACACTCATTCATATTTTGAATAAAACTATTGACAAGAATAAAAGGAATTGGCACTTAAAGTTGATTGATGCATTGTGGGCGAGCATAATGACTCCAAAGGATAGTACTGGGATGTCCCCGTATACATTGGTTTATGGAAAGGAAGAAAAAATACCAATCAGCCTCGAAATCAATGCTTTGAATCTTGCGGTTAATACAGAAGATGCAAAAGACAATTCACCTATCCAAAGGAGGATTAATCAGTTGTTGAAATTGGAGGAAGAAATAAGTAAATCCCTAAATAGAAATTCTCAGAGACAACACAGTATCAAAAGATATTTTGATCAGAGTGCGACTGTAAAAAAATTTAAGAAGGGATAGCTGGTGTTACTCTGGAACAAAACCAAGGAGAAGCCATCAATCCATACAAAGTTTGAAGCACTCTGGATTGAACCATATGTTGTCGATAAGATCCTGGGCTTTAATTCTTATATTCTCAAAGACATGAAGGGTAAAATATTAATGTTTGCCATCAACGAGAAACATTTGAAAGGTTTCTTCACCTAAAACTTTCTCATTTTCCTTGTACATAAATTTTATTTTTAATTTTGTATATTCTTACCTTGACTCCATATCCTAATGGATGGAAGCACCTGGTCATAAAGATTCTGGATTCTTGACAACCCACTTGGGTTTATCATTGTCAGGCTGCTATATTAAAGATTTTAATGACCTGAAAACACTAAATTGTCAAACTAGTATAAGTAAACTTAGAGCTGCTACACTGTATGTGCGGGTAAGATTCTAATACCTATCTAAAGACTATTCTTAGAAGAAAACACAGACTCACTCTTAGAAACTGAATCCTAATGATTATCTTAAAACTTATCATCTCATGTTTAATTCATCAAAAGAAAAACAGTTCTATGCTGAAGTGCGGGTACTTCTATTTCTACTCTAATGTAATTTCACAAAACTATCTACCACTATCTTTAATCATATATCATCACTATTTCTATCTAAGCCATAACAGAAAGATTATTTCCTAAAATCCTTTTAATCTAAACATCGAAAATAAATCTAAATCTATCCACAGGAAAAATAAAGAAATATCCTACTTACCCTACTGGTACTGGAAGATTCCTCTAATTCAATTGCAACCTAACTATCCTAACAAAGCAGAGTAACCTAAATATCTTAACCAAAATAAAGTAACCTAACTATCCTAACCAAAGCAAAGTAAATTCAAACTCGCATTCTCTTTCATTTGCGTTCAGATGGAAAACTCGAAACAAGGCAAATCTAATTTATGATTTAAATTCTACAGGAATCAACCATGCTTCAATACTCATCAATGTAGAAGATATTAATATGCTGGAAACGATACAGTTGAAGAATAAGTAAGCAAGAATCTGAACAAGTTAGTTCCCAAACTCTAAACTAAAATGCATGCAAATCCTAAGATACTGAAATAAACTAAATCTAATACAGAGAAAAGCAGTGACTTGAACTTGTTGGCGGGCCCAACCAAGAGGTACAATCGCCAAGAAGAAGACCAAAGCTACTCAGCTATCATTCCATGCAAACACTGTTCATTCTTCAGACTTCATTTACTCAGAAAATAACTCAATTCGTATAACAACGAAGTAACATAACGCATCAACAGATTGTATTAGCAGAAATGTATATCAAAGCATAACATAACCAACGTTTCTTAGGAGTGATCCTCTAGTTATATAGATCCCCCTCAAAAATAGTTTAAGGCAAAGATACATTAATTCAAACGGATCCCAGATCCAAAAATGACTCGAAATCAGTTAAAAAATGGTCTTCACATCTTCGTGACACGCAGTGTCACGAAGTGTGAGTCAGGAAGTATTAACAACTCAGTTCTATAATTTCACCTTGAATCAACATATGAGTGATGACTCAATCTATCATGTAAATCGCACTATCTACCACTCTGGCCATATCGCGCGGATCTTTAGCAGCTTCGTTGGTATCTCCACGGGGTGCGAGCTGGTACCTGGTACTGGCAAATCCTGTTTCAAATAGAAATAGTACCTAACTC
>JZKD02S2291541.1:136394-167932 GCA_000966675.3 Picea glauca
TCACCGCATGAAATTTCAATTTCCTAGTCTTAAACGAAGACATATCGTTTGGCCATTTCAGAGTCAAAAGATAAGATACTATGTCTTTATACCAACCCAAAGATGCAAACTTCTCCTCGATTCTGGTTGTAGCTATCTGGTCATCGAATTATTCTATGTCTAAATATCCTTCATGTTATTGTAGGTTATTTATTCCAAGTGATCTGAAATTTGATTCGGCTAGTAGCTTAGCCAAACCCTGTCCCTTTACAAGATTTGTCGGTTTTACCTCTAGATCAAATTCTTGAATTTTAGCAAGCCACTGACCCCTCTTCCTGTCACGATTGGGCTGAACCAATATATCCTTAACAGAACTGGTGGGTACATATGCAATGATCTTGGAATGCAATACGTAGGTTCTAAAATATTTTAGTGCTTTTACCATGGCATATGCCTGTTTTTCCATTATGTCGTACCTCAACTTCGCGTCTCTAAGGATCTTATTGAAAAACACTATTTGTTTCTCAAAACCCTCTTCGTTCTGCTGGAGGAGTACCGCCGCACTTGTATGTTCGGATGCAAACGAAAAGATCAAAAAGTCCTTTAGATAATCAGGGATTTCCAGTACAGGTGTTTCACCTATAATTTTCTTGATGTGTGCAAATGATGCTTTTTCTTTGGCCATCCATTTAACTTCGTTGTTCTTCTTGAGCATATCTGTAATCAATTTCACAATTTCAACAAAGTTCAGGATAAATCTCCTCAAAAAATTTATTTTCCTTAAAAATGACTGGATTTCTTTTACATTTATAGGAATATTTATAGTGTCAATAGATTTGACCCTTTTAGGATCGATTTTAATTTCATCCCGAGATACGATATGGCCTGTTATCGCACAGTTTGTAGCTAGGAGTAAAGGCTATAAGGTAGAAGGAATAATGTGGCATTCAAGGTAACCAATCAACACTTTATTCAATTAATGCCTAAACCACTATTCAATTTCTCTTAAAACAAGACATTGCTGCATCAAAGATGAAATAACAAAGATGACGTCAACAACTTAGGGTTATTAGGTTACAGTTAGTGTAGTTAGGGTTTCAATTTAAAAAGGTTTGAGAGTGTTTTAGATCCAATTCTATTTCAATGCTGGAGGTCTAAGATTAGAGCCTTGGGGTTAATGGAGTCAATCTAGTAGAGGACGCAAGGGTTGAAGGAGGATGTCTAAGGACTAGAGGGAAGAGTTTTGAAGTGCTGCTATGACAGGGCCTCAAAATCAAATCCCTAGGGGAGAGAGGCTCACTCCAACTTTGCTAAAGCAAGGCCTCATGCTCTCTCCTCTTTCATTAGGTTGTCTTGGCAAAAATGGCTAGCATGAAAGATAAATCAAGACAAGAGAGTGCAATGAGGGAGAGTGTTGCTACAACAAGGCTATATCATCAAACCCTAGAAGAAAAATGGCCCAAGGTGTAGATAACCTAGGTCTGGGACATCTCCTCCTTCTTGACCTTTGGAAAGTACGACTAGCTAATAGGGAAGAAAAGGAGAAGAGTGTAGCAAAGGCTAGGCTCTTTTCCTGCTTCAATGGATGAAAAGTTTCTCTTTTAGGGGACTTGAGACAATGACCTACTTGTGTTCTTGTCACCTAGGGTTTTGATTCGACAAATTATAAATACATGTAAGAAAATAAGACTACAACCATTCAATCAAGAAGTTTTGCAGAAAAATACTTACAATTCATCAAGAAATAACCATGCGAACCCTAGTTGTAACACCTTTCTTNGAAACACCATAAAATGCCAAGAAATGCCTTCCTTCAACAAGTGCGCCTCACTAAACCAGCAAAATACCCAAGTAGGGCGCTAAAAATCAGACCTCACTAATGAGCGAGTGATGTATCATGATAAAATGAGGCTAAAACTCCTCAATATATAGTGTATCGATGACCTAATTTACCTTTTAGGTCATAAAAAAGGCCGACAAGGCCAGAATATCAAAAGTAATATTGTTTTTACATTAAATTGTCAAATTAAAACCCTAATTGAGCTAAAGGTGAGATGTCACCCCTTCTAAGGAAGACGTTAGCCCCTTTTTGGGCAAATGCATCAATAAAGAGAAAAACATTATCCCTCTTTGGGCCTCTCCATCATGCCACACATGCCAAATACCCTGTCAAACTGTCACACACTCAAGGTGACGTCATGAGATCCTAGGTGACATTCTGAGCCATCCAGGGAAAACGTTTCACTGGAAGTGGGTCAATTCCCCTAGGCCAGGCTCTGCCAAAGTGCCTTTGATGAAACACCCTCTTCTTCTCCGGTGCAAAACGTTGATCAACCATCGTCCTATCTCTGCCCCCTGATGGGGTCTCAACATCCATATGGTAGGCTCTTCAACCCCATGGAGGTCCGAACTGATCATCTCCCCCTATGTACTGGTCCAAATGGTACCTGTCCTTCGGGCATGGTCCTGCACATCAAAAGATATTCCCTCCATGGGCTCATTAGTCACAGGGATCATAATAATGCCAATCACATCTCATCATTAATATTATTAAACATATGCATTAAAACCCTGAGACATCGGTCAATAGCTCAAAGACATTACAAACACCTACAATACAAGATTGAAGAAAAAGATAAGACGTCCTATTGGGCTAGTATCCACAAGAAAAGAGAAGTCTCCAAGAAGGTTTCATCCAAGCCATGTAAGTGAGGTGATGTGGCTAGGGGATGTCCAGACATGTGGGTGAAGTGAGAGCCAGGGATGCATAATGTTATTTGTGGGTGCCTTTGTAGAAGGGGAGTTGTACCTGTCATGGATGCAATTTTTCCAAGCCCGTTCTTGCCTTTATTATTTTCTTTTATTTGCTTTTTCTTCTTATTTTTCTTTTTATTCAAGGGCTAACCAGAGGACACTGCCTTGGCATGGTGACCAAAGCTGATATTGTTACCCACAAGTAATTTCCCAGAGATGAGAAGGTTGGCTCGTGATGAGACCGCCTTTCCCTTGGCCATGCAACCAAAGGTCACTGCCCTGACGTGGTAACTATATGGTGTCAATGCCATACTGTTAGGTACCCATGAACCTAATAGGCTGGCTCATGATGAGACCCCCTATCCTCTTGACTAGGTATTGTTTGTTATTTTCCGGGTCCCTCTTGTTTCTTGTTGAGAGGATTTTTATTGCCTTCTCGGGGATCCATGGGTGAAGCATCTCGAGGTTTTATTTCTAGGATTTTATCTTTTACCAACTTCTTTTACCTTCTGGGCCTTTAGCCCCTTCTTCCCATGAGATAAGGTGAAATCCTACAAACAGGTCAACCCAATGTCTGGACAAGAGGAATGGGATAAATGACTGGGATATAAGATGAAACAATGGTGTTATGATGGGAACATACGATGGATTTTCAAAAATCCCCCCAGTGGCAAACCAAGACCTATGGGCACAGGCTTGATAGGGCACCCTGTCAATCTCCCCAAGCATGTTCAAGTGGGATAATGTAAGATCCAAGTTGTTGTTAGAGGTAAAAGGAATCAAATGCATATATTTAAAGGTTTCAATGATCAAAAGTGACACATACCATGATACCTGGACAAATTGCCTCATGGAGTAAGAACCTCTTCTAATATAGGACCAAGCTGATGGTGATGGATATTGTTGCTGGTGATAAGATAAAGCTGATGGAAGAAGAAAGGATGGGACCTCCAAGGCCATACTCAAGTCAATCCTTCTCTCGGTACTCCATGTCTAGGACCTGTGGGCCTCCAGACATGATCTCCTAGTTATCCCTAAAAATCGGGGATAACATCTGGCTCCAAATCGAGGACATGTGCTCATCGTAGAGCGCATGAGAACCTCAACATCTCTGGCATAAGATGCAGACCTACTCAATCTTGATAGGGGCATCAGTAACAAAAATTGGGCGATAATGCCACCCCAACATACATATGGATATACATATATAAACTAAAAGAAAATAACCAACAATGAAAATATGAAAGCAACTAACATGAAACGAAAATGGTATAATACACGAAAAATGCCTACTTACATGCACTTTCCTGTGAAATCAGGTCCCCCCATCTTGGTGGGGTTTGAGGAGGTACCCGTTGATAGTTAATGGGCACCTTATTCCCTCTAGAGTGGATAGATAATACGAGTCGTTAACTAATTCCATTCCAAATTTGAAGGGTCCGAGCCATGACTGAGTGCTTCCTTTTAAATTAGTTGGCTTTCCTTTCTGGGTGTCCCACATCCATACCATGTCTCCCTCCTTGTACTTTCTGACTTTGTATTTGGTCGTTCCTTGGACAACCCCGGTGTATTGTACTGAGGGAGGGGGGTGGGCTTCCTCTGTAAAAACTTCTTGTTGAGACGGGTGGATCTGTACGTCATCTTCATGTTTCTTTAATATCTTCATTGTCCCAATCTCTTTGTTTTTGAACTCATCCAGGAGTTGTTGGTATTCCTCTTTCTTGGGCCATTCAATCTGATCAAAGTCCTCCTCTGTTGAAAAGGGAATATCTTCTAGAGAATACTTTTGAAGAGTTTGTATCATCTTGTTTTGTGCTCTGTCATTATTGACGGGGTGAGTAATATCCTACACATGGTCCCCAATTATTGGCACATTGAGGAGACGACCTACCATTCCATTTTTCAAAGGCAATTGCAATAATTTGAGGTCCATCTCAAGGGTGCCACCTAACATTGCACCAAACTTCCTAGATAACAACATTATCCACACATCTGGGACATCAACTACCATAATGTCAACGTGGACCATCTTCTCTGGGTACTCCTTTAGGCGAACTTCAACATTCTGAACCACCCCATGTGTGGGTATGGCTTTAGATTCAAAACCACATACATTTCTCTAAGGCCGTGTGACCTTCAAACCCACTTGTCACATGACTTTGAGTGAGATCATGTTGGCACCATCATCTATATCTAACATGCAGTTGTTGAGGTTCTTGCCGTTCATTGTCAACGTCATGAATAAAGGAGGGTTTTCACCATATTGGACCCTGAAGTGATCAGGTTGCAACATAATAGGAGGGTCCATAGGCTCATCTAATCCCGAAAAGAAAGTGTCAAATCATTCCTTGATGTATGGGATCTTGATTTCTTCTCTTAGGGGGACGTTTACATGCATTTTTTATAATGCCCCTTCAAAGTGAAAGTTCAGGTCAACCTTTCTAGCCCTAGATGTCTTGGGAAGAAGCATTTCCAGGGGTGGGGGCTTTGCCTGATCAACGATGGGTTGTTTCAAATTATTTCTTCTGTACACCTGAAATTATTGTTTCTTTAGATTTTCTCGTGATTCTTGATCCAAGTTGTTTATCACCACCATCCTTTCTGATATGGCTTCTTCTTTCATGGCTTCCTGATGTTCTGCATCTGTGATATTTATCTGAGGAAACTCCATGAAACAATCCATGTTGTTGACTCTTTGATGGTCACTATTGTAGGGGCAGTCATGTTCCAAATGTTCTTCGCTGCAATCCAGGGACCAAGGATTTTCATCAACAACATTTGCAGGGGCCAAAGTGTTTGGAACTTCATGCTCATTCCTTAGTTTATAAAATTGGCCCCCTTTCTGGAATCACCCTTTGTAGGGGACCCTAGGCGCATGGGTATGAGATCTTTCCAACTTGACAATCCTGTCCATCATTTCCTCTTGATTTTTTATGATACCATCCATAGAGGCTTGTAGCTTGGAGATACTGGTACATAGATATGAAGTAGGCTCAACATTTTGAACTATCTTTGGTTTAGTGTCTATTCTCCCCCTTGGGTTAGCAAAAGGCTCAATATTGGATGAAAGGAGGTTCCCTTCTATTTTAGTAGCGAGCTCTTGGGCTTCTTGAATGGACTAGGGGTTTTTTTTCTCTAAGAAGATACCCTAGTTGGGCATTGAAAGATATGGTGTAAACATGTACAAGGTAGTCATCTTTCGGATGATGGCTTGCGGGAATTCTTTCCAGTAAAGTCTCGAATCTGGTGTGGAACTCCTGAATGGACTCATTTTCATATTTGGCAAGGTTGTTCAGTCGGGTGAGGAGCATATTAGGGTCTTCTTTTACACTCCATCTTTTGAGAAAGGCCTCTTCAAGTCTATCCATGGTTTTTATGCTTCCATCGGGAAGGCTCAGGTACCAATGCCTTGAGGCATCATAAAGAGTAGCAGATAACAACTTCATGACTATATATTCAGCATCGTCACTAATGGGGTGAAGCTGGAAAAATGCCCAAAAGTTTCTCATGTGCTCTTAAACACTAATTGCATCAGTACCGATAAATTTAGGCAACCACTTCTCATACTTGGGTGGCATCTGCCTAGGGTAGTCTGGTATGGCTAACATGTCCAACAATTTGAAAAGATTAGATGACCATTGTCTTTGATTGTTAGCTGGGATCATTGTAGTGGTATGAGAGCTAGACATGATTCCTAAAGGAAGGCTCTTCCCAAAAAGTGATTTGACAACAAGAGAGTTCTTGGGAGACTTCCTTCTGAAATACAAAGGAGGATTATTGAACCTCTTTTTAGTTTGTGGAGTCGCTAGATAGTTTACTTGAAACTATCAAAGAAAAGGGAAAACACCCTAGTGGAGTCTCCAGGTAAGCTTGTAAGATAAGTCTCTTGAGGCAAGGCTTATCGAAAATATTTGTCGTTTGAGGAGAATTAACTCACTGTTCCCTGAAAATAGCACCAAAATGTTATCGCACAAGTTTTAGCTAGGAGTAAAGGCTACAAGGTAGAGGGCCAAATTGGCGTAACAAGAACCTATCCCACCCAACGTCACCACAATGGGTAGGTTATTTCTCTTTAGGGAGGTTAGGTCTAGGGGAGACGTCCTCGGTGACTTGGGGTTTTGAAAGGGAATAGAATAAAGGACAAGGACAAATTCCCCTTTCACAAGTCACCACCCAAAAGATAGTCCCAGCTAAACAACCAATAATAAAGTAAATCCCTAATGAAGAACACCTGCCTGGAACAAAGAAACAACAAACTAATATATGCAAGCTATATTTCAAAGGGTCAGTACTTCATAAGACTATCTCATAAATGTATATGAGCAATATAGCAATAAATGTTGACGAAGTCAATGTTTATTAATAGAAATAAAAATATATGACACTCCACCAATAAATATTGGAATAATGTGGCATTCAAGGTAACTAATCAACACTTTATTCAATTAATTCCTAAACCACCATTCAATTGCTCTTAAAACAAGACATTGTTGCATCAAAGATGAAATAACCAAATATGACGTCAACAACTTAGGGTTAGTAGGTTAGGGTTAGTGTAGTTAGGGTTTCAATTCAAAAAGGTTTGAGAGTGTTTTAGATCCAATTCTATTTCAACACTAGAGGTCTAAGATCAGTTTCTTGGGGTTAATGGAGTCAATCTAGTAGAGGACACAAGGGTTGAAGGAAGATGGATAAGGACTAGAGAGAAGAGTTCTGAAATGATGCTATGGCAGGGCCTCAAAATCAAATCCCTAAGGGAGAGAAGCTCACTCCAGTGTTGCTAAAGAAAGGCCACGTGCTCTCTCCTCCTTCCTTAGGTTGTCTTGGAAAAAATGGCTAGCATGAAAGATAAATCAAGACAAGAGAGTGCAATGAGTTAGAGGGAGAGTGTTGAGGGAGAGGGTTAATGGAGTCAATCTAGTAGAGGACGCAAGGGTTGAAGGAGGATGGCTAAGGACTAGAGGGAAGAGTTTTGAAGTGCTGCTATGACAGGGCCTCAAAATCAAATCCCTAGGGGAGAGAGGCTCACTCCAATGTTGCTAAAGCAAGGCCTCATGCTCTCTCCTCCTTCATTAGGTTGTCTTGGAAAAAATGGCTAGCATGAAAGATAAATCAAGACAAGATAGTGCAATGAGGGAGAGTGTTGCTACAACAAGGCTCTATCATCAAACCCTAGAAGAAAAATGGCCCAAGGTGTAGATAACCTAGGTCTGGGACGTCTCCTCCTTCTTGACCTTTGGAAAGTACGGCTAGCTAATAGGGAAGAAAAGGAGAAGAGTGTAGCAAAGGCTAGGCTCTTTTCCTGCTTCAATGGCTGAAAAGTTTCTCTTTTAGGGGACTTGAGACAATGACCTACTTGTGTGCTTGTCACCTAGGGTTTTGATTCGACAAATTATAAATACATGTAAGAAAATAAGACTACAACCATTCAATCAAGAAGTTTCGCAGAAAAATACTTACAATTCATCAAGAAATAACCATGCAAACCCTAGTTGTAACACCTTCCTTCAAGAGAAACACCATAAAATGCCAAGAAATGCCTTCCTTCAACAAGTGCGCCTCACTAAACCAACAAAATACCCAAGTAGGGCGCTAAAAATCAGACCTCACTAATGAGTGATTGATGAATCATGATAAAACGAGGCTAAAACTCCTCAATATATAGTGTATCAATGACCTAATTTACCTTTTAGGTCATAAAAAAGGCCGACAAGGCCAGAATATCAAAAGTAATATTGTTTTTACATTAAATTGTCAAATTAAAACACTAATGGAGCTAAAGGTGAGACGTCACCCCTTCTAAGGAAGACATTAGCCCCTTTTTGGGCAAATGCAACAATAAAGAGAAAAACGTTAACCCTCTTTGGGCCTCTCCATCATGCCACACGTGCCAACTGCCCTGTCAAATTGTCACACGCTCAAGGTGACATCATGAGCTCCGAGGTGACGTCCTAGGTCATCCAGGGAAAACGTTTCACTGGAAGTGGATCAATCCCCCTAGGCCGGGCTCTGCCAAAGTGCCTCTGATGAAACGTCCTCTTATTCTTTGGTGCAAAACCCTGATCAACCACCATCCTATCTCTGCCCCTTAATGGGGTCTCAACATCCATCTGATGGGCTCTTCAGCCCCATGGAGGTCCGAAATGATCATCTCCCCATGTGTACCGGTCCAAATGGTACCTGTCTGTCGGGCATGGTCTTGCAGATCAAAAGCTACGCCCTCCATGGGCTCATTAGTCACAGGGATCATAGCAATGCCAATCACATCTCATCATTAATATTATTAAACATATGCATAAAAACCCTGATACATTGGTCAATAGCTCAAAGACATTACAAAAATCTACAATACAAGATTGAAGAAAAATACAAGACGTCCTATTGGGCTAGTATCCACAAGAAAAGGGAAGTCTCCAAGAAGGTTTCATCCAAGCCATGTAAGTGAGGTGATGTGGCTAGGGGATGTCCAGACATGTGGGTGAAGTGAGAGCCAAGGATGCATACTATTATCTATGGGTGCCTTTGTAGAAGGTGAGTTGTACTTGTCATGGATGCAATTTTTCCAAGCCCATTCTTGCCTTTATTCTTTTCTTTTATTTGCTTTTTCTTCTTCTTTTTCTTTTTATTCAAGGGGTTAACCAAAGGACACTGCCTTAGCATGGTGACTAGAGCTGACAATGTTACCCACAAGTACTTTCACAGAGATGAGAAGGATGGCTCGTGATGAGACCCCCTTTCCCTTGGCCATGCAACCAAAGGTCACTACCCTGGTGTGGTAACCAAATGGTGGCAATGTCATACTGTTAGGTACCCATGAACCTAATAGGCTATCTCATGATGAGATCCCCTATCCTCTTGACTAGGTCTTGTTTGTTATTTTCTAGGTCCCTCTTGTTTCTTGCTGAGAGGCTTTTTATTTCCTTCTCGGGGATCCTTGGCCGAAGCATCTCAAGGTTTTATTTCTAGGCTTTTATCTTTTACCAGCTTCTTTTACCTTCTGGGCCTTTATCCCCTTCTTCCCACGAGATAAGGTGCAATCCTACAAACAGTTCAACCCAATGTTCGGACAAGGGGAATGAGATAAATGAGTGTGAGATAAGATGAAACAATGGTGTTGTGATGGGAGCAGATGATGGCTTTTCAAAAATCCCCCCAATGGAAAACCAAGACCTATGGGCACAGGCTTGCTAGGGTACCCTGTCAATCTCCCCAATCATGGTCAAGTGGGATAATGTAAGATCCAAGCAGTTGTTAGAGGTAAAAGGAATCAGATGCATATATTTAAAGGTTTCAATGATCAAAAGTGACACATACCATGATACCTGGACCAATTACCTCATGGAGCAAGAACCTCTTCTGATACAGGACCAAGTTGATGGTGATGGATGTTGTTGCTGCTGACAAGATAAAGTTGATGGAAGAAGAAAGGATGGGCCCTCCAGGGCCATGCTCAGGTCAATCCTTCTCTCGGTATTTCATGTCTAGGACCTATGGGCCTTGAGACATGATCTTCTAGTTATCCCTAAAAATCGGGGATAACATGGCCCAAGAGTTTACCTTCTTGCATCGCAAAGTGAGATTTCTTGGGATTTAGAGACAAACCAAATTTGTAGCATTTTTCGAACGTTTGCTTAAGGTGGATTAGATGTTCTTCATCAGATTTGGAAAAAATGGTTAGATCATCGAGATAAATAACGACGAATTTATCTCTTTTGTTGATCAAGGCGATATCCATAGCTCATTGGAAAGTACCACATATATTCATCAAACCAAAAGGATTTTTTTCATACATAAATGTACCCCATGGAGTGGTGAATGTTGTCTTTTCTTTATCGTCTTCGTTAACAACAATCTGATTGTAACCAGAAAAAATGTCTATCATTGACATTCTATTTTCTCTGACCACTTTTTCTAGAACATGATCCATTTTGGGTAGCAGATAATTGTCTTTGAGAGATGATTTATTTAAATTTCTAAAATCTACACACAATCTGATTTATCCGCTCTTCTTCCTAACCAAGACCAGATTAGCTACCCACTCAGAGTACCTGAGTGGTACAATTATTTTAGCATCCAGGAGCTTTTTTACTTCTTTTTTGACCACGGGCAATAATATGGGATTGATTTTCCTGACTTCTATCTGAAAGGTTTAACACCTGGTTTTAAAGGAATCTTGTGTTTGATCAAAGTGGTGTCATAAGTTCTTATCTCGTCATAAGACCAAGCAAACATGTCTTTATATTGCTCGAGTAAATATGCATACTTACCTTTCATCTTAGGAGGAAGATATTTTGATATTTTTACTATTCTAGGCTTTTCTTTGGTACCTATATCGCAAACTTCGACTTCTTCTGGTTGAGGTTGCATAGTATATTTTAAGGGTGTGTCATTTTGGTAAAATAGTCTTTCTAAGGGGATTAGACCTTTAGGGATTTGGTTGTTTTTTAGTACTAACATGTGACGACTCACGATCTTTTCTTGGAATTCTTGAGGATCTTCCCCTTCTTGCATAATCCAAGTATGGTCGTTCTGGTTTTCTTGGTCAATATGCGTCTTGACAAAGTCTTCCACCATTTCGAGGAACTTTATGATCTTTTCATCACCTTCGAACACCTTCCAGTGTTGTATATTGTTTGGTATGGAGGGTTTGTGCCTCATCTCTATGTGATACTTAAGTTTAAAATCTGTAGGAGGTGCAAAAGTTGAGGTTTCTTTGGCTAATGAATCAACTTGCATATTTTCTATACAGGGAATGTAATGAACATTAACTTATGAGAAAAAAATTTCCATTAAATCCCAAGCACAATTTCTATAAGATCTCAATCTTGGGTGTTTGGCGTGGTGCAACCGATTTACTTTCCTTACAATTAATTCCGCGTCTCCATAGACTTCCAAGTTCTTTATGTTTAGCTTCCTGGCAGCTTCTAATCCTAAGACCAGGGCTTCATAATTGCATACATTATTTGTGTAATATATGTCCCACTGTAGTCTGTAAGAGAAAGGAATGATAAACTCATCTCCGGGTGCTACAAAAAGTACTCCCGCACCTGCTCCTTCACATGATGAAGCACCATCGAAATACATTTTCCAAATTCTGGTACTAAATACACTTTCATTTATTTTTTCTGTTTTATTTTTCTTTGTACAATTTTCTTCTGTACATTCATCCACATCATCATCAATTGATAAAATAAAATTTCCTAGATCATGATTAGCGACATAAACAGGGTAATTACTAGGGTTGTGTGGATCGCTTATTGTATATGTCATCCGTGTTTCCTTGTATAATCGAGTGAAATGTCCACCGAAGATGGGGATCGTAGCATAGGTCATGTACAACTGAAGAGATCCTCCGAGCTTAGAACCCCAAGACCTGGATAATAGAAAACCATACTTCGAACGTATATCGACAATAACTACATCCATCAAAACACTTTTTACCGGAATCTGTTCAAGATTTACTACTAAATCTTTGATCATACACAGACATTTAACTTTCCTCAAATCAAATGAATACAAGTCTCCATATGGCCTGTTAATTTCGAGACCAAGTCTATCCATAATATCCTTGGGCATCACGTTATGTGAGGCTCCAGAATCCAACATGCAATTATGTAGCAGTCGATCATGCACATTTAGCGTAAAGTAGAAAGGAGCGACATTATCTCTGGCACCTTCGAAATGTGGACCAAAAATTATATTAGGCTTATCATATTCCAAATTTATAACATCAACCTGACTTTCTACATCTGAAAGATTTATCATTTTGGTGATTTTCTTTCGGTAAACAAGGTTCTTTTCCAGTTCAACCAGAGGTATTGGTATCTTGATTTTATTAATCTCATTTTCTAGGATGAAACCTCCTATGTTCTTGTCAGTCTCTCTTATTTGGACTTCAGTCTCCTTTTTTTTCTAATTTATTGGTTTGCATCATTTTATTTTCAGTTGTTTTTGTTCCTGCTGTCTATGTTTTGGCTGTCTTAGTTTTGGCACCTTGTGGGCCAACTCCTTTTATTTTGGTATTCTGTGTTTCAGTTTCCTTTGGAGTTGGTTCCTATACTTCGCCTCTCGGGAGGATTTTCTTTGGTTGGGTAGTTTTTATGTTTTTAGTTTTAGACCTTAGATTATACTTGTTTTGGAGCTCGACCATTATATCTACTGCAAAAGTTTCCTTTGTTGTAGGTTGGGAAGGTTTAACTTCGATTGGGATCTTTTTATACAATTTATTAAATCTTTGGATGAATTCAATAACAGTTTTTGAATTTTTCTTCCTTAAAGCCCCAAACTTAGTTAAATAATATAAGTGATCTTTCCTTTCACCCCATTGTCTGAGAAAAGAGTTTTCTAGTGCATCATAGGATAATATTGAACTTGCGGGCAAACTTTGAAACTAGGTTCTCACCTGTCCTTCGAAAGTTTGAACAAACAATAGTGAATACATGTCTTCATGCTCGAGACCGAGAATATCTGCGAATTGATCAAATAAATTTATATGTTCGACTGCGGTTAAGTCTCCTTCCCCTGTAAACTTAGGTAGGTTTTTCATGTAGTTTTCAGGTAAATCATGAAGGAGTACTGGGAGGACCAAAGGAGTGTATATGGCAACTAATTTAGTGAAAATTCTAGGGGATGGGAGTGGGCCTTGACCGCCCCCTCCTCCTCCTCTGCCAGCTGCCATAAATATTCTAGGAGAGGAAACTAGGACGTTATAAAGAGGGTTTTCAAAGATGTATAGCGATCCTTTAGCTTCTTTGGGATGAAGCAAAAAAGATTCTGAGAACAGTTTATCAGGAGATAAAAAAACTGAAAAAGGGGGAAACGAGATACGGGGACTCAATTCCTCCGACTTGCAAGATATGTAAATGGGAGAACCTGCAGGAGTTGAATATGAGTGTATGGTATACTCTTATATACTTTGCGAGGTTGGGAAATTTATTTCAAGAGCTAATGGGATATCAATCGAAACAGACTTTACTGTAGTTGTCTTACCTTCACTTACACAAGAGGTAGTCGAATGAGCTTTAGTCTTAATTTCGGCTAGAACTAATTTAGGGTTTATGGTTTCAAGTGGAACCTTAGCCTTAGACTGTGTGGATTTAGTTTGGTAAACCACAATAGCTTGCTTAAGGAATCCTCTTGGTTTCAGTATTTTTTCAGGGTTGAAAACATGCGTGGTCTTCTTATCATCTGGGTTTTGTCTGGTATTCCTTCGACTGGATGCCAACTTATTTAAATTGTGGAGTCGTCAAGTGAATAATAAAAACTTAGCCTTTATAATGTGTTCAGTCTTTGTTCACTATCAAATAAAGAAACTTGCAAATGTCGTCCTCCCAGGGAAAAATAACTTCATTTCTCCGTCCCCGACAATGACACCAAAAACATGTTGTTCCTGAGTTTATACCAAGGCTTGAAATATAATGTCAGGCATCAGGAAATGAGGGAAAGGTTTTCAATGTTTTCCTTCACCACATAAATAACAAGAGACAGTTCTTTAAAACGAATTAATATTATAACAACTCAGAGGTTGTTTCTTACACTTGAGTTAAAATCAAAATATAGAATGAATGGAAAAGAAAAAACATAAAGCTGCTAATCAAAGCAAGGCATCAAATGCTGAAGAATCTTACTTTGTAATAGAAGAAGAAAGTGATTGATGTAATCTTCAATGAAGTATAAAATATAGTATCTAATTAACATGTAGGTCTTGTATTAACTAATAGTGAATACATAGGAAAATCTATTTGTTATTAGATTACTGAGTATAATGGAACCACAATAGAGGTTGTACTAAATTGTGATTTGCATTCATCAAAGAAAATATATGAAAGTTTGTTGGAATATGGAAATACAAAGAACACATAACTCAGAATAGATGAGATATAGAATCTATGGTCTGCATTTGTATTAAGTCTCATTAAAGAGAGTCTTCTCCTTTACACTCGACAAAAAGCAGCCTTTGGTTCATTCTCAAAATATATATTTATACAAGATTTAGGTGTTTGCAATTCTATCATTCTAATAATTTGGGTTACATAATGAGAAGGTGAAACACTTCACTTTGTTATCCCTTTTCGTCTCTCAAGATGGAAAGACACTGGCCTTTCTTTGTCTCCTAGCTTCAACATTAGGCAATATGTGCAATTGTATTATTTGAATCCAGAAGTATTTCCTTTCCCCTGTTCAATACATTCAAGACAAGTTTCTACCAAATGTGCTATCAACTTGGAAGGTTATGTTTGGTCATTTGCTTCAAATATGTAACATTTATTTTCCAGCTGTGGAAATTTTTTTCTTACTTGTCTATCTTCTATGATGATAGACAGTAGTTGTAGATTTGGCTTTATTAACCATTTATCTACCTGAGCAATGTTAACCTGTCTTACCTGAGATAGTTCAACTTGGTCTCTTTCCTCTTTTTCCTTAATATCAAGCAGATGTTTGACTATATTTATTTTACCCAATGTTCTAGAGCTACTTTCCTTATCAAGATCTAACAATTTTGTATTTATTAGACAAAATATTTCTTCACAAGAATCTCTCACCTCTTTAGCCATTTTTCTGTTTTCTTCTATGTTGTGTTCCCATGCCTTTAGCAGGATGTTACCTCTGGTTTGTTCTTGAATGGATAATCTGGAAGCAATGACCATTTCCTCTTTCCCCGTTGATATAATAGCCTCCTCGAAAGTAATTTGAGCCACCTTAGCTTCTCTCTCTCTTAAGGTGATTTTGTCTAAGGCTTGATCTATCAACTAAAAATGATCCTGGATGATTTCTACTTTAGTAAGTAGACTCTATTGAGTTGCTTCTATCTTCTTTCATATTTTCGTGGCTTGAGTTTGGAATACCTTTATATCTATGACCTGGATTTCAATAGAATTTAATTTAGATTGCACATGTTTTATTAACTCCACTTGTTGATCTACTTGTGCTTGGCTCGTTTGAGGCGACTGTTGCATTTGTTCGAGATTAGATTTGAGCTGTCTGATTTCCTATTGGTCGAGTTCTCTGGTTTGTTCAAAGTCTTTGTATGCCTCATTCCTGGAATTCATTTCTACAACTGCTATCTCAGTCTATAATTTGCTAATCAACATGTCCTTTTGTTTCAACCATTCCTTCAAGGTTCCAACTGAATATTGGTTGGTCGTTGCATAAGCCCCCAATGTTCCTGCTATCTCATTGGTGAATTCTTCCTCTTCTAAGACTTCTCCATCCATTAATATTATGTACTTTTTAGCTGCTACACCTGCTTTTTGGTATGTTTCTCGCTTCACCACGACCTTCCTTTTCTTTCTAAAAAAGAAATCGCTAGGAGGAAATTCTTGTATAGAGATAGGTGTTAAATCCTCTCTAAATATTATCCCTGCATTGGGTTTCCCATTTTTATATTGTAAGGGTGTGACAGATGGAATTTAATTACCAATTTCTTTGGATGCTTGTTTCATGATAGCATCTATGACCAATTCATTTGATGGAGACAAGGGTGTGTCTCCTGCCCCTTTTGAGGGGGTCTTTGTTTGATCCTTGATCTGTTTAACTGGTGTATCTGTCTCTGTGAGTCTTTCCTCTTGGCTTGGGATCTCGATTTCCTGTTTCGAGGTCTCAATTTCCTCTGTGTTCACCTGAGTTTTTTGTTTGCTAGGATTTGTATCCATTGAACCTTGGGATTCTATTTTCTATGTACCTGGAGGTTTTGAGGTTTTTCCCTACAAAACTTTGGGGAGGCCACTTCTCCGATGTTCCTGGAATTTGTAGAAATCGACCATCTCTCTGGGCAACAGAGCTCGAACCCGACTTAAGAATTCTGAGTAGGATCTCACTCCTCGGAACATTTCGTCATGGGGGGAATCTTCATGCTCATATATTTTTATACCACAACTTGCCATATAGTTACCCATGACGTTATGAGGATTATGTTTCTTAAATTCAATGTCTAATAGTTTCATTTTCTCCAAGGTCGTGGCCTCCACTTTGGCATGGCTGAAATCTAATAAAGAATATGTACCAATGTGTATGGGAAAGGATGAACATACCTTTTTATGAACTCCTTTGAGTTCTTTTCTTATCCCACCGAGCACAGTTTTCCTGACGATTTCTTGATATACTAGCTTGTCTGGTAAGAATAATGGTAGGGAATATGGGGGAATAGAGTAGCCACAAACCCTAATATACGAGAACTGTTCTTCTATGTACTAGTCTACCACGACTTTATCTGAAATCCTGGGAGGTGGATGGCCGAAGATAACGACATGCATTGGTACCATTACAAAGTTGAAAATATCATAGATGAATTCTTTGTCTTTATCTTCCCAGAGTTTGGAGTGGTACGCATGAATAGGCTCTGCGTTATTTGGAGTCTAGCTCCAGCTCATTAATGGAAATGGTGTCATGAAGCAAACAACATCCATAATGTAAGTAGACATGAAAAATGAAGCTTATTTCCCACTCGCCCTTTGTGCTTGATATTTTGTAACTTGGCTATCCAGACTGTCTGACAACAATTTAGCCCAGTCGAAAGAGTACCCCTTTGCTACTGTGTGGATAAGCGGTACCCATGGGAGAAAAAATGCACAATATTCTCTCTTCCATAAATCCTTCATACCATCATCTCTATATACATAAATTGTGGCTACAACGAAGAGATTGCGTATATACCATGAGTGTCCACTCTGAACTTTTCAAGGCATGAGCACCAATCTTTGATCAGGTTAGAGAAGCTTTTTTCAAATTGATCGCATTCTTTCTTTTTGAAGCCCTCTAAGAATTCGACATTGTAAGTAAAATTGGGTGTGGGGGACAGTTTTTACATCGCCTGTAGATGCTCTGGCCTAAATGTCCCAATAGACACCTTCTGCGTGTTAAATATTGTCCTAGTCGGGATATCTACATGGTCCAGTGCGCATTTAACCATATCACAATAAGGGAAAATCCGTTGCCTTATCGCTACCTTTTGCATCTTCGAATGAGTGACCACTTTGTATTTGATATACAAGTCTTCTTTATCATTGTCTCTCGAGTCGTTTGGGCAGTTTATCAACTCGTATTTCAAGATGTTGAAAACATGTGTCCATGTTTTTACTGTGTCGATGTTTCTAGGCGAGGTATTAGAAATAATATTCGAACTCTGACTGAACTTTCACCAGCTGTTTTGGGCATTTTCCGTGGAGCCATGAAATAAAATCTCGAGATTATATTTCCTGTTACAAAGGATGAAAATGAAAACAATGGTTATCTCGCTAAACCGGCTCTGTGAAACTAGAATGAAATTCAAATAATGACGGAAATTATTTCTCTTACAGTACTCAAGTCTGTGCGGGTCCTTGCTGACACAACGTTTAATTATTTTAATAGAAAGATTTGGAAATAAAGAAAGATATTTCTTTCAATCATTTCCCTAATTCACTTATAAATGCCATAAATGTTTGATATTTCGTGACTTTTGATGATCGTAGAAACATTTAATTCTTTACCCGTAAGCTTTACAGGTTAAAAGTTGTTTAAGATATTAATTAACCCAGTTTAATCCTTTAATTAATTGCAATTATTTCTTAATCCTTTTTTGGCGTTCGTAGTCTCGGACAATTGTATTATTAGTCTTGGGCCATGAACCCCAAATTTGCGATATTGCGATTTGGTTAATTAACTTTGATAAGTCTTAAGTTTTTAATTGATCGTGATTAGTTTATAAATTTTGTGACCTCGAGTATTGGGGTTACAAAGGTGTCGTTCTAAGGTAAAACCGTCGAGTCATGATGAGTATTAACTAACATTAATTATCATTAGTCTTTTAATTAACCAGGTTTATCTTAAATCGCTTTCACAACTTTGCACGTCAGACATTCGAAGGTCGCTCATGGCGTGACTCCTGAATCACGAAAGTGCGATGCATTAAAATAGTGATAATCATTGCTTAATGCTTTGATGATCATGATTAAACTTAACCCAACTTCTTTATTCACATGTCGGGACATTGAGAGTTTTGATGTGTACAACCGCTAGATCTGTGAAATTCTGAAATCCTAGATTTGAGGTTTATAATTATCATTCTTGTTATTTGAAAGAGTGGGCAACTTCAACCTTTTGGTAACTGGAGTATTTGAAAAAATATGTGTTCCAACAGATTCCTTGATCTGCATAACAAATTTCTCTGAAAGGATGCACCCTTCTTCTCCTTCACCTTTGTAGTTCATAATGAGGATGTCGATGCCGACACTTGAATAAATGTAAATCTGTATCTAACCATACAAGATCACAATTTTAAAGCAATACCATACTTTCCAATAATTTATAAAATACTCATGGACAGGTTTACAATGATTTCCAAAACAAGCCTTAGACAATTTAATTCCTCTCACTCAACAGTGGCTACAAGATCCATTACAATGTTTCCAAAAAAGGCCTAGGAAAACAATGCCTCTCACTCAATAATGGCTACAAGACCCATTACAATGTTTCCAAAACATGCCTAGGAAAAACAGTTCCTCTCACTCAATAGTGGCTACGAGACCCATTACAATGTTTCCAAAATAGGCCTAGGAAAAACAATTCCTCTCACTCAACAACGGCTACAGGACCCATTACAATGTTTCCAACAAGGCTTACAAGGTTTATACATAGAATAAAATGCCTCTCACTCTCATCATCGTTTTCAAGGGTGGCTAATTACAACCTTTTACATCACTAACAACAATTTCAAGGCAACATTACCATTAACGAAAATACCCCCAAATGTGCACTAGTGGAAACTCTATGGTTTTTTAAAATACCCCATTACAAACATATGATCATACTCATCTCACAATTGTGAGACTTTTGGTTGTAAACATGACTACTTTCTGTCGAAGTGTCAAAATGGCCTCTTTTCGCACCATCTCAATTTGCATGAACGCTCAAACAATGATTTTTTTCAATAATTCAGATCTTGTTACCTTGCTGCAACACACAAAAATTAGCAGAATCTGCAACATACATTCATCCTTTTGCAATTTTCAAAAAGAAGAAAAAACCATAAATGCATAAAACTTACATTGGTTTTCGTGCCAAGGTGCTCAACCGACTAATCAAATATTGGCATACAAAGCACTAGCAGACCCATCTCGCCATTCTGCAACTTTTGACTGTAAACTTGACCTATTTTGAAAGGTGCAACTCTGCCTCAAAAAATGTGCCATGTATTAATGGAAAATGTGGGCTTCTTCCATGAGCCTTTAAAATCCACTGCTCGGATCCAAATTCTAATTGCACCATTGGATTCTTGGCAAACAATTGTGCAAAAATTATTGTACTTTCATCAAATTCTATCACTGTGACTTCTCGACCCCTCTTGGGCTCTCTGCCTTGATTTGTGTGCCACATGGGGTTGTAACACTTGCAGTCTCGAAAATCATGTCAATAGGGCTAGTGCCCGTCTTGTCCCATCGGATGGAACATTTCGTGGTCTAAATTAAAAAATGAGGGAGGATTTACCAACGACATTGGTTGTCTCGTTGGTTAGCGAAGATCTAAAATTAGCCTTTGGTTTGATGGAGGTTTTGGTGTCAAACCCCTCGGACCCCCCATTTTGGGTTGTCGGTTGCAATACTAAAAATCCCGCCAAATATTCTGACTAGCTACTATATTTATCTTGTTGTTTAAACTTCCCCCATTTTTAATGGAATACCGCCAGTTTTGTTGGATGGGTTTTTCGTTGGTCGTTTCATTGATTTGGCCACCAATTTGGGGGTCTAATCGCTGGAGTTGGCATAGGCCGGTCAACGCATTTTAAATTTGATCATTGGTTGGTTAATGAACTGTCGGTCTGGTTTCCAGGTCCGATGGTCGACCCCCCTTTTTTAAAACAAATTTTTGGACCCAACCTTCCTTAGGCAACTGTTGGGTGCCACGTGGCACCCTGTGATTGGGCCACGTGGCACGACCTGATTAGATGGTCAACGCCTAATCAGTACTGAAGTCACATTCCAACTATGCGTCACATCACCTTACATTTGCCACGTCTGTTGCCCTGTTGTACTTCCACATCATTGTACGACCTGCCACATCAACTATCGTGTCACCATGCTAACATGTGGCCAAATCTTATTGGTCCAACTGAGTGCCAAATCACCCAAAAATGAGTGACACATGGTATCCTCTTGGGATGCCACGTCACCCTACTGACGTCATTAGGAGACGTGTCATCCTCTGCGCCTACAAATTCAACATGTTGACGTCAACACTGTAGAGACTTCATTAGTTTTGCATGTTTGCTGAAAATTTCTGATGGCCATAAATTTTGCATACAGACTCCGTTTGAGGTGTCGTTTGCATTTTTGGAAATATCTCGTAGAGATCTTCGAATTGGTGCTATTTTTTTTTTTAATTTAGGGCATTATGATTTTTGGCCTTTTTTTTTCAACTAAGGATGATCCACTTGGATCAAGCCTCCAACTGGATAGGCTCTTGAAAGGGTTTCTTTCTTTGTGTATGATCTATATTTATGAGAAGATTGAAAGGAATAACAAAATGAATACAATAACACGAAGATACAGAGAACAACAAAACATATCTAGTGAACAATAACTTCTATTGAATAAATAAATAGGCTGAAACTGTAAAACTACAGAACTGAAAACAACTTGCTCGAATGGTCATAGCTATCTCTGAGAAGAGATGCGGATTCTATGCACATATGTCTAAGAAAAATGATTACAATGAGGCTCTAGATTCCTTTTTAACATTACTCATGAATTCAAAAACCCTAGACATCCAAAAACATAACCCTAGGAAATGAAACACCAAAAGTTGTGTGGGCCTCGATGGGTAAGTCAGTACCTCAACTTCCTAGGGTCATAAATTTTGTATACGACCTCCATTTTAGGCGTGTGATAGCCCGTTGGAAAGGTATTTTCGAGAAATACACATTATGTTTTCAAAATGTGAGTCAATCTACAATTTGATTGTAGAAAACCAAAAAAACATTGTTTAGGGCCCCAAAACGGCCCTAGAAGTACAAAAAGATGTACTGATATGAAAAATTCCAAAATAAACCAGTTGTATTAGGTGGGTGGCCACCAATCTCCACCTGGAATCTATGTAGGGCTTTAGAAATCCCCTAAAGTGTAGAAACCACAATTACAAATAATTACAGAAGAGTGTGTTGAACTAACAATTGTCAAGTGGAGCTAGTTGGAATAGGTGGTTGGCCACCAATATCCACCTGAATCAAACCTCCCCCCTTAGGAAGAAATGGTTTCCATTGTGCTGAGTACCCCCATCAGCTGAGGAAAATTCTACTGAAATTGGCCCCGGGTGAGCCACTTTCCTTGGTGTATGAGTTTCCTACCTTCACAACCTGATAAAGATGAATCCTCTACTGGCGAGTGCCCTTGACCTGTGTGTCCACTATATGATCAATGGATGCATGTTCCATGCAACTAGGGTTGATCTATGTTGGTTTCAACCGTTCTGCCATCTCTTAGGTGTCCAATAATGGTGGAAAATATGGCCAAAGGAGGTCCACATTGAACACTAGGTGCAAGCCAAGGAAGGGTGGAGTGTTGAGCTCAAAAGCATTGCTACCCATAGCCTTGGTGATAGTGTAAGGATCGTAGCAAAGTGGGTAGAGATTATGATGGGTCCCTATAAGGCGCTCTGTATAAAAATGTACAAGACCCTGTCTCCCACCTAAGACAGGTGTGGTACCCGAGTTTATCATGGCATTTCTTGTACTTAGCATTGGCTTTCTGCAAAATATCATGGACCTGCTGGTGGATGTGCTGAATCCACTCAATGAATCTAGTGGTTTTGTCCACCTCAGACTGAACATGGTAATATTTTTCATGTGTGGTTGCAAGAGGTAGTGAAACATCAATGGGACCCAAGGGTTGGAATCCCAACCCCACCTGAAATGGGCTATGGCTAGTGGAGCTATGGAGAGCCTTGTTGTAGTTGTGTTGAACATAGGGAAGACTCTCATCCCATGTGCACAGATGCTTAGAGTTGTACATGCGCAGGATGTCCATAATCATTTGATTGAGGATCTTTATTTGGCCATCAGTTTGGAGGTGGAAGGCAGTGGATTTAGTGAGCTTAGTGTCCAACAGTGACCATAAAATTGACTAAAATGTGTTGAGAAACTTGTTGTCCTGATATGAGGTGATGGTCTATGGTATCCATAATGGACTGACACCAGTTCAAAGAAGAGCTTGATAGGATCTTCCATTTTGATTCTCTTCTTACAGGCAGTTATAATGGCCATCTTTGAAAACTGATCAACCACCACAAATACACAAACATTTTCATTCTTGGTGGATGGAAGGCCAGACATGTAATCCATCAAGATGGATTCCCAAGGCCTCTCAGGAGTAGGAAGAGGGGTGTATAAGCCTTTCTTCTTGATGGTTGGCTTGGAAATGGCACAGTAAGTGAAAGATATGATATACTTGTTGACGTCTTGTCGATTTTTTGGCCAATAAAAATGTCTCTGTAGAACGACCACAATTTTCTCCATGCAAAAATGTCTTGCCATCTGACTGTAGTGAGCCTCCCAAATCATGTTTGCACGCTCTCTTGTGGGAACACAAAGGTGGCCCAGATGGCATAATAGTCCATCATGGATGTGAAAATCAGTGACATTCTCTTATGTTCCCAAGAGATGATAGATGGTGGCGAAGTTAAGGTCACACTTATAAAGTTGGGTCCACTCAAATGCTTCATGCCCATAGGAATGGAGCACTGTGGTGAGTGCAGCAACGGGAGGGTGACTGAGGCAGTCACTGACACGAATTTTTCTCCCTATTTTATACTTGATGTTGAGATGAAACTGTTGTAGGTATGTGGACCACTTTTGATGGTGGTCATTCTGCAACTTCCCATGTGTCTGTATGAACTGCAGAGGCTTATGATTAGTGTGGGTGATTGTCTCCTTTCCCTGAATGTAGTGTTTCCATTGATGGTAAGCTTGCAAAATGGAACACATTTCTTTGTCATAGGTGGGGTATTTCCATGCAGTATCTGGGAGTGTCTCACTATGGTATGATATTGGATGACCATGTTTATTGAGAATTGTGCCTACATCATAGTCAGAGACATCATTCTCAATCTCGAATGATTGTTTTAGATCAGGTAAGGAGAGTACTAGATCTGAGAACAAGTGATGCTTCAGATCATCAAATTCTTGTTGTTGTTTCTTCCCCCATGCAAAATTTTCCTTTCCACCACCCTTGGTTACTTGGTTGAGGGCCCATGCAATATGGGAGAATCCCAACATGCACCTTCAGTAGAAGTTAGCAAGTGCCAAGAAGATCTAAAAATCAATTAGTGTGGTCGGGGTTAGCCATTCATGAATGACTTGGATCTTATCTGGATCCACATGTACCCCATGCTCATCAATAATGTATCCCAAGTATTGTACCATGTTCATGCCAAATGAACATTTTTCCAAGTTGGCATATAGCTTGTGCTGCCACAGAATGCCCAAAACCTACTGAATATGCTGCATATGCTCCTCCAAATTTCTGTTGAAGATGAGGATGTCATCCAAATACACCACCATGAAAGAGTTGGTGAAGGGTCTCAATACATAAGACATCAATCTCATGAAATTTATTGGTGCATTTTTTAAGCTAAAGGGCATGACCAGCCATTCGAAGAGACCTTATTTAGATTTGAAAGTTGTCTTCCATACATTAGTTAGTTCGATGGGAACCTGGTGGTAGCTAAAATTTAGGTCAATCTTGTTGAAGAAATTTTCCCCCTTGAGTTGGTCAAGAAGGTCATCAATTCGGGGAATTGGGTACCAGTTCTAAACAATGATTTTGTTTAATGCTCTATAATCAATGGAGAGTCCCCATGTCCTATATTTATTCTGCACAAGCACAATCAAGATTTTGCAAGGGGAGGATTTGGGTTGGATGTGCCCATTTTGAAGCAACTCTTGGATCTAGCGCTTTATTTCATCATTTTCCATCAGTGAGCGATGATAGACTAGTCCATTAGGCAGCGGTGCACTGGGGGTTATATCAATTGGATTCTTGACTTGGGATTGCATTGGTACCCTGGTGGGTGAGGAGAAGATGTATTTGTAATCATCCATGATCCCATCCACTTGGTTTTCCTACAAAGAGAAGCTCTGTGTAGAGTTCACGGATGTGGCAACAACCTTCTTCTTACTACAAGCATAGATCACAAAGAAGACGAAATTATTGGTCTATGAAATGACCTTACTACATTTCTTAAAAGAGATTAAAGAAATAGCAGTGGGTGGCGCTACCTCCAGTATCATGTACAATTGTCTACCCAAAGTAATAATAACACTGTGGGGTCTAAAATCATACATAGCATGTTGCTTCCACAAATATGGTTGGCCTAAAATAACATCACAAACTTCAAGGGGAGAAATATCACACAATACCTCATCTTTGAAGGGCTTGATGTTGTAAATAAGACGACATTGTTGGCTGACGCAAAGATCTCATCCTTGGCGAAGCCAGCTAGTGGTGTAGGGTTGCGAGTGTGGTGTTATCGACAGGTCCAAATTCTTGATGACCTTTGTCGAAATAAGGTTCTTTTGACTGGCGCTATCAATAATGAAATGAAGTGGAGTCCCCTTTACCCACATTTCTAGGTGAAAGAGGCGTTCCCCTTCCTTTGGTTCTTCTTTTTCACTTGGTTGGACTTTGGTGATAGCAACAGTGGCACCAGGTTTGACATTGATAATCCACTTCCCACTTTCTGGATTTGTTTCGGTGTCAAAATCTTCCTCTGACTCAGAAGCTTTCATCTTGACCACCAGTGACTTCTTGGAATGACATTCTTCTGTGTTGTGTCAAGAATTTTATGGTATTCACACCATTTTCTCGTGTCCTTAATTGACTTCTCATTACCCTTATTGGGTTGCAGATTGGAACGATTTTCCTAAGAGCTACCATCGTTTCTCTATCCCTTGTTTTGTGGGTTGGGGCTGCCTTTTCCCTGCTTCAACTGTGAGGAGTTTGTAGATCCAAACTCTTTCCTCTTCTACTTACGTTTTTTCTCAATCTTGACAACATATCTATAAGCCCCACCTAATGATTCGATGTCCAGAAACTCCATTTCTGTTTGAATGTATCTATGCAAACAATCACATTTTTTCATCACCATATGTCGTTCATAGTCTTTGATACCCAATTTGGTGCACAAGGTATGGAAAATATTGGTGAAATATGGTATTGTCTAGTCCCTTTCTTGATGTAGTGTGCTCCATCTTGTGTAATGGTCCTCGTAGCTTCCAACATGTTAATATTGTTCTTTAGTGGCATCCCTAAAGGAATCCCAAGTGGGGACAAACAAAAATATTGTTGATTCCTCTATGGCTCTTTGCTCAGAGTAAGTATCCCACCAGTCCTTAACATGGGGGATGACCTTGAGGAGTCAAAAAGTAATATTTTTCCTATCGAAAAAATTGTGGACCTAAAAATACCCTTCGAACAAATTCAACCATTTATCTACAACATTTGCATTATCAATCCTTCAAATAATGGAATATCAAAATTTACGTGTACCTTGAAGGGTGTTTCATCACTGCTTGATGAATATGCGTCTCTTGTGGGCAACTGTAAAAGGATTTGTGCAAAGTTTTACATCATTTTGTTCCTTTGTCACGCAAGGGATTCCTTGAGAAACATTTTAAAAGGATATCCTACTCCATCTTTCTTCTCATCCCCCATGGGTTGTTGTCGATATCAACATGGCCGATCTTGCAAAGGCTCGACTGGTTCGAGGCTCAACTTCTTGTACCCAGATATTATCGGGGACATGCACGAAGAAAAATAAATGAAGAGCAGACTGCTCTGATACCACTGGTCTGAATTTATGAGTGGAATGAAAGGAATAATAGACTGAATACAATAACACAGAGATACAAAGAAAAAAAAAATATATCTAGTGAACAATAACTTCTATTGAATAAATAAAATTGGTTTAAACTGTAAAACTTCAGAACTGAAAACAACTTTCTCAAATGGTGGTAGCTATCTCTAAGAAAAGACGTGGCTACTACGCGAATCCTTCTGAGCGGAATGATTACAATCAAGCTCTAGAGGCATTTTTAACATTACTCATGAATGCCAAAACTATAGACATCCAAAAACCTAACCCTAGGAGATGAAACACCAAAATTTATGTGGGCCTTGATAGGTAAGTTGGTACCTCAACTTCTCAGGATCTTAACTTTTGCATACAATCTCCATTTTAGGCGCGTGATAGCCCATTGGAAAGGTATTTTTGAAAATTACAAATTATGTTGTCAAACTCTCACTCCATCTACAATTTGACTATGGAAAGACAAAAAACATTGTTTAGGGCCCCAAAACGGCCCTGGAAGTACAGAAAGATGTACTGACATAAAAACTTCCAAAATAAGCCAGTTGGATTAGGTGGGAGGCCACTGATCTCCACCTAGAAACTGTGTAGGGATTCATACAACAACAAAAGTGTAGAATCCACAATTACAAATAATTACAGAAGAACGTGTTGCACTAATAACTGTCAAGAGGAGCTAATTGCAATAGGTGGGTGGCCACCAATATCCACCTAGACCAATGTACGACGAAGCTCGGGGTGAAGCTTCCAAACTTTCCCAATCTAATGACCACTCATTTGGCCATGAGTGTAATAGTTATGTGACTTCATGTATGTATCACCTTTTCCATAAGGAATTTTTCTCTTCCAGCGCTTTGCAACACTCTTGTTGTCCCAAGATTTTCGAGGAGACTTTGATTTCCTCCAACATATCGTGTTATATCTATCACTTTCACACAGTGATGTGCCATCATTTTTCTTAGATGGTGTTGGTGATTATCTCATCTCTTTTCTTGAAGAATCCTTTGCTTATGCTTCTTTTGAGCATCCTCTTTCACCTTACCCCAATCCTACATATCGAGGTATTTCTTCAACTTCCAGTGGTTGAAAGATTCCTTGGCCATAAATACCAAGACATCCTCCTTTATACCCCATATTCTTAAACAAATTCAAGCCAATGACCTTGGTGTGCCTTTCAAAAACACCAAAAGAAGCATAATCATTAATGAGGGAAGTAATTGGACATGGAGAATTATTTACCTCCATGCCTATTTGTGACACTTGGTCATCTTCTTGAATTTTAGCCAACTTCTCCTCCTGGTTGGATGAAGTTGTAGATGAGGCTTCAAGAAAACAAACTTGGTTTTCTGGTGCCTAGAGAGCATTGTTTATTATCTGACAATATGTGTAGCCATCAATGTTTTGATGACAAAAACCATAAATAGTATACCTGCCATGGCCACAAGTTGGCCTGATCTTGGAGGGAGTTTATGCTTCTCCTGTAGTGAAGCATTCCCCAAATTTCTCCTCCATATCTTGTAGTTTCAGTCATAGTTTGCTCTTTTATTCTTCAGATTCTTGAAGAAATGTCCTCAATTCAATGTTCTATGCTTGAATGGTCTAGTTGATTTCTTCAAGCTCACAAAGCCATGCTTCCTTATTTGCTTTTCCCATGGTGATATTCACAATGTGTAAAACTATTCAGACCTACTCTTATACCACTTGATCTGAAATCGGGGTGACATTGATACCAAACCTTATTTGGTTCTAGGTCACTTAATTAAGGTTAGATTTACAAATTCAGATCTATTGAAATTGATTGCATCAAAGGTGGAAATATGTACTTATGAAGGCTTGAATCCAAATCAAATATTAACTTGGTGAATATCTTGTTAGTCTCATATACCCATTACTCAATGCATTAAAAATCATAATCATGGAAACAAAACATGCATAAGAAAACATGAGACAAGAGATTATCGAGTTGTTAATGAAGTTCACTAGGACATCCTGGCTATGTTGTTACACGTCAAATTTCCTCACTTCGTAAGTGTCACACTTTTGTCGCAAGTGTCTCATTTTCGTCACGTAAGTTTCACATCATGGAAGACACCATGAGAACACTTGATATGACCCATAAACATGTTAAAAGAAGAAGCCTCGTCATTTGACAGTCGGAACAAAGTGTTTTTCTATGATAATTGGCCATCTTGGAAACTTTTGGAAGATCAATGCTCCTCTACTCATATATAGGGAGCGCTAGTGCTCTTTGTCTATCTATAAGGGAGCGTTGTAGCACTTTGTTTCCCATTGTAAAGGAGCGTCGATTTGGTTGAGAAAATCTTGGGAAGAAATCTCTTGTTTCTCTAAGGAAATCTATGGATTATTTGAGTTGGTTTTGCTTGAATCTAACCCTTAGGCTGCATCTAAGGGATATATCACAATTGATGGAGTCATATCCTCAACTAATCCCAATTATAACCAAGGTGTTTGGGCCTCCCAAAGCCTATAAATGGAGGCATTCTCATGGTGAACCAGGAGAAAAATAATCAGCAAAATCATTGTCATTCTGATCGTGGATCTTTTGAGCAAGGGGTTGGATGAGGAGGAATTGGAAAAGATGTTGCAACACCATCCATGATTGTAAGTATCTCTTTAATTTTCTCATCAATATACTTGGCATATTCCCTTCAAGCTTGTGTATTATTGCATGTGCGTTTCTATTGTTCTTTCGATCTTTGTAGATGGATTTGTTTAATATAATCTTGTAGAGTAGGATTTCTTTGTTTCTCTTTGTTTTCCATTGTATTGCAGGTGTCAAGTTGTGCTAAGGAGTTTGGAAATCAAAATCGGATTGGAAGAAGCGAGGACAAACTTTGAAACAAGGTGCATCACACTTTTTCTCTCTCTCTCTCTCTCTTTTATTAGTTAAATTGAATTCAAAGGGATGTTAGTGTTCATTTTTTTTTTTGTCTTGGTATTAGGGGCGTAGAATCCAAGGGAAGATACACCTATCCGCAGGGGAATTGTTCCGTAACAGAAATTGGCGACTCCATTGGGGAACAAATTTTAAGTTTTTTTCTTTCCTTGGTTTTGTATGTACTATTTATTATCCTTGGATCCTGTTTGTTGATTTGATCTGTCTATACATCTTTCATCTTTGCTAAATTTGTCTCACAAAGTCTCTGATTGGATTTTCCTGAGTTTTTGAATTTTTTGGGTTTTTCCAAAACTTTTCTCAAAACTAGCACCCTCTCCAGTTTAAGTTAGAGCATTGATAGCTTGATCAATGCTCCCCCAGAGTGCATTATGGAGCATTGTAGCGCTCTGATACTGTTACTACTAGAGCAACGATTTTTCTTGATTTGAATTTTTTTTGACTATCTGTTTGTTGGGTATAGTTCTTGGGTCTTTCTCTCTAGCTCAAATCCTATTCTATCAGATCTTTTCTTCTGTTTGACTTACAATTTGTTCCTTTTCATTCTTTTAGTCTTGATTGGGTTTTTGTTGTCTTTCCTTATTTCAAAAAGAGACCATTTTTCTCTAGAAATTGGTTTCTTTTTGTTGCTCTTGTCAATTATCTGATTGATTAGAGGTTTTCATAAGGAAAGTTATTGATGTCAGAATTGTTCTCTTTGTATTTGATCCCTTACTCAATTACAAAAGGCTATTAAGTTTGATTCTTTTCTTTTTGGTATTTTTCTTTGAGTGGGTATTTTGTTCTTCTTTTAATCTCTTATTGACCACTGAGAGTGTCTTTGTTTGTGTGCTTTTGCTTCCTTTTTTTTAAATCACTGTAGTGAAATTATTTTTCATTATTAGTGGAAGTAATAAGCATTAGATGCATTATTCAATTTATATTTACAATCAAACAAAGAGATACTTACATGTATTGGTTTTGAATATTGGAAAAGGTTTTCTTTATAATTTGGAAAATTGTTTGAATTCTTGTTGAGAATGAAATTCTATGAAATTTTGCATTCTTAAGTGTTTGTTAGTGAAAGAAATGAAACTCTTCTCCTTCCCATAACTAGAAGTTCATTGAAAAGAAAATTTGCATCTCATTATTTTCATCTTTTTTGGAGTCAAGTACCAAACATCATCAGTTTCACTTTCATTCACCTTTGTGTAACAAACAACCATTAAAATCAACGCTAATTAAAATCAATCTAGAAGTTTTTTCATTTTTAAGATCTTTACACAAACAATAGACTAGGACTAGAGCTTTGGAATAGGCTGTGAGAATAAATATCCAAAGCATTCAAGACAAACTCAGAATCTTGCGATAGGGAGAGTAAATCCAATTTTCGTATAAGCATAGCTGGGACCCCCCTCTCACACAGGGGTTACACACGAGGTCGCGTTCAAGAAAGAAACAAAGATTATCCCTTTGAGGCTTAACCGTTCGTAGAAGTATGATCGTATATTGGGGGTTTTTCTTGAGGTTCAAATGTATTCATTTGGTCTCAGAGATTCATGAATTTCAAATCCATTTGGAGTTATATAGATTTTACCGGTCCACTTGTCCTCAGTTCTCTTGAAGGATTTCAGACTTGATATCCTACCCATACATTTAGACTCAATTGTCGACTGTACCCTCCCAGAGGATGAAGGAGAGTTGGTATTCTTAGTAGCCACAATATTTAGGGTCCTTACACAAGGTGACAGTGAAGGGAAATCTCCGTTGTACCTGGAACATACGTTGGTCAAACTCACTCAGGATCCTTAGAGGGTAACCCATAGGTAAAACCATGAGGAAGCTTGCACCAAGGTGTAAGTCTGTTAAGCAAGTCACCAACGTAATTTATCCACCTGCTCATATCCTATACCCTTCTCAATTTGATCATGCAATGTTAGATTTCATCACCAACTAGTACGTTCATTGAGATAATGCATTGTTTGCTTGTTGGTCTTCTAGATTTTTTAGTGAGTGTTGTTTGTTTACTTTGAGTTGTCTTAAAAAATTGGTACTGTGGCTGATTAAGGTCTTC
>JZKD02S2291541.1:187260-208530 GCA_000966675.3 Picea glauca
TGGCCATACTTTGACTCACTTATAGTCCGAGCATAGGTATGCCTTCTTCAGGATTGGAACACATATTAACATTTTTTTGATGGTTTTCTGCAACTTCTACCAAGTTCCCCGACTCCATACCCTTTCTTAAGGGAATCTACAAAGTGTTTCGGCCATCATCTTTCATTTTCTGACTTCACACTTTGGGGAGCAATCTATTACATGCCAAATTTCCTCACTTCGTCAGTGTCACACTTTTGTCGTACATGTCACATTTTCATCACGTAAGTGTCGCATCATGAAAGACAGCATGAAAACACTTGATATGACCCATAAAACATGTTAGAAGAAGAAGCCCCATCATTTGACAGTTGGAACAAAGTGTTTTTCTATGATAATTGGTCATCATGGAAACTTTTGGAAGATCAATGCTCCCCTGATCATATACAGGGAGAGAAAGCACTCTTTGTCTATCTAGCAGGGAGTGTTGTAGCACTCTGTTTCCCATTGTAAATTGTAACATCCCACTCTTGCGTGCGTTGAGCGAACTTATTCTTTAAGAACACTTTCTTGCAAGTGATCCAGGTTATTATATATATTGGTCGTTTTGATTATGATTATGAGATATTATGGATTTGATGATATGTTATTTGGTTGTATTTACATAGACATGTGTTATTGACCGTGTTCTCCTAAGTGTGTAGGACTTTGGACCTCGAGGATGCAGAGGCATCAATGAAACCCCGTGGACTCCAGATCGAATCAGGGAATGGACTGTTGTGTTTGAATTTTGATGATGTGACATATGTACATATGATTAATTTTTATGATGATTGATTATTATTGCTAACATGATTCATTGATGGATGCAGGCTGACGAATATCTTGTCGACCAGACTCACATGTGGAGTAGAGGGGTCACACCCGACAACCAGAGACTTTGTGGGAGAGGTGTGGAAGCATCCCTGCCACAACCTACTAGCACTCTCATCATGGTTCAAATTGTAGGTTAATGATTACCTAGTTCAAGAGGACCCACGATGTCGTGAGGGTAGACTGTGACAGTTGCTCACGATGATTCTAAGGGGCGTGCAATAAGGAAGGGACCTTATTCCTTAGAGGCCCTTAGTCTCCCACAAGATCACCTGGTGGAGTGTTGACTCCAGGAGTTTGACGTCTACCAAATTCAGTCAAGAGGCGAGTGGCACCCTTGAAGCACATAGTGCATCTTGAAGGGAACCTCACACAAGGAAAATAGAAAGAGGTGAGTGGCACCCTTGGAGCACATAGTGCGCCCTAAAGGGCACGTCGCGATTTTAACTGGTAAGTGAATCAACTTGATCGGCCTTAAAATGAATGATGTGATAAGTAAAGTTTAGTGACTAATTTTTCCCTTAAAAAAATGTCACCTAGCCTAGTGAAATTAAAACCTAGTTCTAAGTAGAACATGTGGTAAAAAAATAAAATAATAAATAAACATGTAACAAGAAGCGGGGTAAGAAATTCAAACTTATTTATTAAAGTCAAAATTAGAATGGAGGATTAAATTTTTAAAAAGGGGTAACGGTTGTTTTTATCTACTTTTGGTAATTTAATTTTTAGTTAAAAACAAAAGAGCGTAAATGGTTGTTTTTATCTACACTTTCTAAATTTAAAAAAAAAAATGTGTAAATGGTTGTTTTATCTACACTTGATAAATTGATTTTTTTAGTTAAAAAGGAAAAAGCGGGAAACTTAGAAGAAATATGAAACTTAAATAAAAGGGAAACTTAAAGAAAATGGGGAACGTAAATAAAAAGTTGAATGTCTAACTTAGTAAGGAATATTTCCTTCATAACTTTCTAATTATGAACTCAACTAGGAATTAAGTAAGGTGTAAGTCATTTAAGAAGTGTAAGGGAATTTTGGGACACCGAGGAGCATTTTTAGGAATTCTCTTAGGTGGATGAGGGAAATAGGAGTATTTAATTAATTAATAAAATTGATTTTTGGTGCAACTAAGTTATCGGGCGACATGTGTACGGGGGAGGTTTTTTCAAATTAATTAAATGAAAAAATAATTTAATGAGAGTTTGGGAAACTAATTACTTGAAAACTCTATAAAAAGGATGGAGGAGGAGGAGTATGGATCTTATCTTTTTGGCGTAACGTTACGTTGCTAAAATTTTATCTTGAATTAACTTTCTCTTATGGGAGTTGGGATAACCAGCTCGGGTAACAAGTGGTAGCTCGACCTTGAGAGGTGAGTTGGGTGCTATTATTCTATGGTATTGTGTGCATGACCCATTTGTGGCTCGTGGGGCTCAGGGGGAAGAAGAGTACCCCTAGCATTGTTTGGGAGGTACCGGTGAGGTCACATTGGTTGGAAAGTGGGAGCTAGAAGGAACGCACGTGGGACAACAACTCAGAGCTTTTACATTTGGGTACGGTACGCATGTGTATATTTGTATTGAATGGTAGTTTAAATATTTTTCCTGCACCTTCAACAATGTACTTCTATTTTGTTAAAGTTTATGTTTTATTCAACATAACACTATCCAGAGATTTCATTTTTATCTTCAACAAATTGTCTTGATGAGCCCAGTGTTTTATGATCAAAGAACTTAAGGTCATCCCATCCTTATGCTTGTTGTATTTTGAATTGATTTCCCATGGCGAACCCAAACTCTGATTGCAATGAATTCTATGCGGTTTTTTTTATTGATTAATACGAAGAAAAAATGTCTTTTTATCTTCTGTCCCTTATGCTTTAAGTTATTAGTCTGTTCCCGAGCAGTCGTCCAGGAGCCGAATCGACGTTCGTCACTCCATTGTTTAAATAATTAGAATCAAATGCCTTGCTTTCATGTGCATGGATAATAAGTGAATGAAAATTTTTGCCTAGCTATCTATCCCTTACTTATCTCCGTGTTTTTCTTTTATGATTGATCTCTAATCCTTGTGCCATCCTTGTGAATAAGTATCTTTGTGTTTGATTGATTCATTGTTGAATGTGTAATCCTTGCATTTTTTGGGGAATGAGTATCTCTGCATCTTTGAGTGATTCATTTCTAAATGAGTAATCCTTGCATTTTTTTGTGAATGACTATCTCCGCATCTTTGAATGACTCATTTCTGAATGAGTAATCTTTACGTTCTTCTTTGTGAATGACTATCACTTATTTTTATGTGTGACTACATTTTTATCCATATGATGGACAATGTGGTGATGGATTATCACTTTAAACATTATATCATATAGTTATGGACAACGATACACATAGCGATATACACAACGATACAATTGGACAACGATTTTATATATAGATCATATTTACAAACCAATATTTATTTATCATAGTTATGGATCTTATTGTTGACAACGAATTTGTACACATCGATATTATATTTATTAGACAATAGTATCATATGTTCAACAAACTTGTGAATGGAAAACGAATTTAATATATATTGATAGTGATTTACAGATCGTGATTTTTTTTACAACTATTATCAATGTTATTTCTATTAACAATGCTAGACAATGAATTCTATCAATGCGATTTCTATTATAAATGTGATTTTGTTGACAACTATTATCAATGATATTTATGTTATCAATGTTAGACAATGATTTCTATCAATGTGATTTTGTTTATAACTATTACCAATGTGATTTCTATTATCAATGTGATTTTGCTTACAACTATTATCAATGCTAGACAAAGATTTCATGTATGGAATGGACAACAATATCGTGTATTTAGACAATAATAATATAGACATCAATAATATAGTGATATATTAGACAACAATATTGTGTATTTAGACAACAATAATTTATATAACAATATCGTGTATTTATTAGACAACTATCAGACAACGATACTATTCAATAGACCCCAGGCGAATATTTAATAGACAACGATACTATTTAATAGACAACTAATTATTGCAGGACAACAATGCCATTGTTAGGCAACGAATTTATTATTATATAGCAATTGGTTATATAGTATATTAGTTAGATAGCATTGCTAGACAATTAGTCATTGTTAAATAGCGATCTCAGTTTTTAAAAAATATATGGTTTCAATGATGGTTGTGATCCTTACTTCATTTAGATTAATTGTTTTTATATGTCAATGGTTTTATATATATGACTTATGACTTATGAAACAATAGATTAATTGTTATTTTTATAGCAATTGTTCATTTATCTGTCTTACATATCAGTCTTTTTAACTTCTGCCACAATAGCATAAATGTTGCTATGGTAATAGATTAATGACTTAATTTCTTTGGTAACAGATTACTTGATTAATTGCAATTATAATAGTTCACTCATTCGCACTTAGACATAATTCTTAACAATTAATGGTTTATGGTTTATTGGTGAAATATTTTAATAGCTTGCGCAAGATTAATGGTTGAGGGTTATTAAGTTTTATTATCTAAAACAATTAATAAGTTAAACAGTTAATTGGATACTATGCGCCCTGTGCCTTAAGTCGAATAGTAAATGGGGGTTGGTCATAGTTGTTACACCACACATGTTTACCTTGTAGGAAACAATAAATCCTTCGGTTAGTTGCACATTTAATTTTTGAATGACGTCACCTTGCGTCTTGTCGACATGTTGATTGGGTGCTTGGGTATAGTCTTTGTGTATTTATTGATAGATAATTTGGTTTCCCAGGGCGAGGGATTTAGCTTGGGTTAAAGGTCTAGATATGTTATGTTGTGCCATGGTTTCTATCACGCCTATCGCCTTGTGAAGGAATGATTCTTGATGAGGGGATCATTGTGCGCCCTGATGGATAGTTGTGAATGATAACCTGGCCAAAGTCTTGTGCTTCCCAATGTGGGTGTGTGTTCATTGTAATTGATGTTGGTACTTGGTTCTGTAACGCCTCAATGTGTTTGGTTTTGTGCGCTATAGAGGTTTCTAGTTATTGGTTGTCGAATTCGTTGTGTCGGGTTTGTTGATGTTGTCCTTTAGCTTGTAGGCATTGTCTTGCTTGTGTCGGTTGGGTAGTCATTTTTATCTGTCTATTGATTATCGCATGTTTCGTCCAGTTGTCTGATGTGCTAGTATGTTGAGTCGTCGTTGTTTTTTGCCTTATTTGCATTTGTTGTGTTCGTCATCAAGTTGCGTTGTTTAACTGTGGTCGTTGTTTCCATCCTGCTTAAATAAATAAATACAAATCTTTCTTTTGAATTGTGTCGCATGTAGTCATAATGATGGGGTCGTTACATATGGTATCAAAGACAGTTCAACCCACGACTTGGGATCACTACGACTTCCGTTGATTTGATATTGATTATAAGGTTGATAATTAATTTGATTTGCATTCGTGTAGGTAATCATGGTTAGGGGACACCGCGGAGGCAGATGACGGGGTACTAGGGGAGGAGGAGTTATGCCCCCAGTAGCATCAATACCTGAGGGGTCGAACCCCCAGGTAGACGAATAGGTTGTCGAGTAGGAACATATAGGTGCAGGTGATGTGGTTGGGCTAATGAGGTCCTTTCAGTGGATGTCTGATGCACTGATCAACCATTTGGATAGAGATGAGGCAAGGGTGCCAACACCCCCAGAGGGTCTACTGCGCGCTCCGATCAGTATTGGTAGCATTCACCGTGAACTCGAGAAGGTCAAATTTCCTGAGTTCTTTGGTGCCTCGGATGACGCAGCTGCCGAGGCATGCTTGGAGAATATGACAATGTTCTTTTCACTTCGTGACTATACCTCCAACATGAAGTTCTACATGGCGATCTTTCAACTGAAAGGGAACACTCTTCTATGGTGGAACACGCTCCTGCCACAATTGAACATGGTCGTCGAAGACGTTTCATGGGAACTGTTTGAGGAATGGTTCTGAGAGAGGCATCTATCGGAGGAATTCATTGAGAGTCATCTCAACAAGTTCAACACCTTGTGATAGGGTGATCATATGGTGCCCGAGTACGAGGCCTGTTTTATGGAGCTTCTTTATTATGCTCCACACTTGAATACCGAGAAACTTAAGGTCAACAGGTTCATGTTTGGCCTTAATGTCAGCATTCGTGCAAAGGTTAGAATTTTGATTCCTTAAACCTTGCATGATGTTGTTCAGAAGGCCCTCATAGCCGAGGAGGATTTAATCAGTGGATCTTAGAGCAGGACTCCAGTGAAACCCCCGGGGCAGGTGTCATCTGGTGCGCAACAACATTAGACACTAGCTAGACATTCACCAGGATATCGTGGCTTCCAGAGAGGATCCACTTTCACTACACCTCGGCGACCAATGCCTCAACAACAGAATCCTTACCGAGGACTACAACACCAACAATAGCGTTGACCGCAACAACAACAATTTAGGCCTATTCAACAGAACATACCATGGTTCCAGGCTGGTGGGTCCTCAACTTCTACTTTGGGTACCAGGATTACTGGAATGAAGAAAGGGTGTTGGACAAGTGGGGAGCCACATTACCAATGCAATTACCTAGTGGAGAGGACTAGAGCATCTAGATCAGCTGGACCCACTATCGTGGGAGATTTGGGCAAGGACGATCGGATTCATGCAGTGATGAATAACCACTAGGAAGAGCACCAGTCGACTGTGCTCAAGACATCAGGTACCGTTGCTGACCAGAGCCTTAGTATTTTGATAGATCCAGGTGCTATAAAGAGTTTCATTTATGGGGAAGTGCTAAAAAGAATTAAGGTAAACAAAGTTGAACATGATGAGTTTATCTTTATATAAATGGCTTTCGGAGCCAAACAGAAGGTTGGTGGGAAGGTTACGGGCTGTAGCCTTAACCTGTGAGAGTTTTTCACCAGGACCAACCTATACGTCATGATCTTAGGATCTTATGACATCGTGATCGGAATGGACTGGTTGGAATCGCATGAGGCGATACTCAACTGTAAGATGAAATGGTTGAGCTTGGTTGATAATGAGGGATAGAGACACGTCATTGTAGGTTGAAACTAGGGATTTTCCCTGAGGTTCATCTCTTCCTTGCAACTATGGAAGAGAATGCACAAGGGATGTAATCTTTATGCGATCCTTTCATTAAACGAGAAGGGAGTAGAGGAAGGTCTAGAACACCTTCCGGTGGTGAGAGATTTTGTGGACGTCTTCCCTGAGGATTTACCTGGGATGCCACTAGAGAGGGAGTTGGAATTTACCATCGACCTAAAACCAGGAATTGAACCGATAGCAAGAACACCTTATCGGATGTCGACCCTGAAGTTACAGGATTTGAGAATGCAACTGAAGGATTTGTTGGACCTAGGATTCATATGTCCAAGTGTGTCATCGTGGGGTGCACCTATTATTTTAATACGAAAGAAGGATGGGTCATGGAGACTCTGCATTGACTACCATCAATTGAACAAGGAAACGATCAAGAATCAATATTCGTTTCCAAGGATTGATTATTTGTTTGATCAGATGAAAGGCACAACAATATTTTCAAAGATCAATTTGAGAGCAGGGTATCACCAGTTACGGATCAAAGAGGATGACATCCCGAAGATCGCCTTTAAGATGAGGTTTGGAAATTACAAGTTTATTGTTCTACTGTTTGGACTGACGAACACCCCAGGGGTATTTATGAGTTTGATGAACGGGGTGTTTCGCGAATACTTGGACAAGTTCATCCAAGTATTCATTGTGATATTTTGATTTACTCTCGGATGATGGAGGATCATGGCGCGCACTTACGTCTGGTATTACAGTGTCTACGAGAGAACAAATTGTATGGAAAATTGTCTAAATGCTCATTTTATCAATCGAATATTCATTACTTAGGACATGTCATCTCCGACGAAGGTATCATCGTTGATCCAACAGAGGACAAGGTTATTATGGAATGGCCTGCGCTGACGAATGTCTCCGAAGTGTGTAGATTCATGGGTTTAGCAGGATACTACAGACGGTTCGTCGAGGGTTTTTCGAAGATAGTAAATCCGATTACGAAATTGCAAAAGAACAAGAAGTTTGTTTGGACCGAGAAATGTGCGGAATAATTTCGGAGGCTCAAGGAGCTGTTGACAAGAACATTAATATTAAAGGTCCCTAACATGGACACGAACTTCTTGGTATGCACTGACGCATCCAAGGAAGGATTAGGTGGAGTCTTGATGCAAGACGCTCGAGTGATTTCTTACATCTCAAGGAAGTTGAGAAGGCATGAGGATAACTATGTGACACAGAATTTGGAATTGTTATCCATTGTTTATGCCTTGAGAGTTTGGAGACACTACCTTATTGGATGGAAATCCAAACTAAAAATGGACCACTATGGACTACAACACATACGCAAAGCAACTTGAACGCGCAACAACGACGTTGGTTGGAATTGCTTAGCGAGTACGATTTCGAGATTACTTACATAAAGGGAACAATGAACAGAGTTGCGGATGAATTGAGTAGGAGACCACACATCTTTTTGGTTATAACTCTTTAGATGAATCTACGTGAAAATATTATAACCTTAAAGCGCGACGATGACTGGTACAAAGAGGTCAAGGATTTTATCAGACAAAACACAACGATGGTGCCAAAATTTGAAGGATTTACTATGGAAAACGACGGATTATTGATGTTTAAAGGTCGAATTTACGTACCGCCCAACAACGAGTTGAGGAGTTTGATCCTAAACAAAGCTCATAGAATAGTGTACATGGCTCATCCCAGAGTCACGAAGATGAGGGAAAACCTTAAACCCTTATTCTTCTAGAAAGGAATGAAGACAAACATAGTCAACTACGTGGCCAGATGTCTATAATGTCAGCAGGTGAAGGTTGAGCATAGACATTTGATGAGATTACTACAACCACACGCTATTCCAGAATCGAAATGGGAGGTCATTTCGATGGATTTCATTGTTGGATTACCACTGATGACAAGGAGACATGACTTGATTTTGTGGTAGTCAATACTTTGACGAAGAGTGCTCATTTTATTCCTATGCATACGATGTATTAGGAACCTAACATAGCTAGAGTTTTCATCAGTGAGATTTTGAGACTGCACGGTGTACCTAAGAGGATTATATCCAATAGAGGATCAATGTATACCGGACGATTTTGGACTAGTTTCCAAGAGGCCTTGGGAACCCAACTTAACTTTAGCACCGCGTATCACCCAGAGACAGATGGGTAGATCAAACGAACGAACCAAATATTGGAGGATATGTTACGTATGTATGTTATGGACCAACAGAAGCGTTGGGAAGAATTATTTCCACTGGTAGAATTTGCATATAACAAAAGTTATCAAAGCACCATTAAGATGGTGCCTTTTGAGTTTCTTTATGAGCGACCATGTCAGAGGCCTTTGAGTTGGGACTGGCTTGAGGATAGGGTACCGGTGGGACGAGAAGCGATCCAAGAAATTAAATATCAAATGAAAACTATAAGACAAAGGATCAAGGAAGAGCAGGATCGGCATAAGAGTTATGATTATGCGCACCGTGTCGACCGTAGTTATGAAGTTGGCGATCGAGTCTTATTGCAGGTGAAACCGCATAAGAGTTCAATCAAGTTTGGAAAGGATGATAAACTCTCTCCTAGGTTCATGGGACCTTTCAAGATTGTAGAAAAGAAGGAGCTCATGGCCTATTGACTAGCCTTGCCTGATTCTTTGAGGCGTATGCATGATATTTTTCACGTATCTGTTTTGAGAATTTATAAATGATCCCACACATGTTATTAACATGAGTTCCTTGCAAGTATCTGATGAGGGTGCGCTCACGGCAGATCCAACCTGCATTCTAGACCATCACATTCGATAGATATGACATCAAACATTAAATTAGGTCAAGGTCCAGTGGGACAACTATAGTCCGCACTCGGCGACCTAGGAGGACACATATGATATGCGCCAACAGTTTCCATTTTTGTTTGATAGATAGAGTTATGATACTGTGATACTTTATCTCGGCACTTATATACTGTGAAACTTTAGGATGAATTTTAAACCAAGAGGGGGTGTATGTAACATCTCTCTCTTGTGCACGCTGAGCGAACTTATTCTTTGAGGAAACTTGCTTGCAAGTGATCCGGGTTATTATATATATTGGTCGTTTTGATTATGATTATGAAATATTATGGATTTGATGATATTTTATTTGGTTGTATTTACATAGACAAGTGCTATTGACTGGGTTCTCCTGAGTGTGCAAGACTTTGGACCTCAAGGATGCAAAGGCATCGATGAAACCCCTTGAAATCCGGATCGAGTTACGGAGTGGAATGATTGGTTTGAATGTTGTTGATGTGACATATGTACATATGATTAGATGTTATGATGATTGATTATTATTGCTGACATGATTTTTTGATGGATGCAGGCTGACGATAGCTTGTTGACCAGACTCACATGTGGAGTAGAGGGTTCATGCACGATAACCAGAGACTTTGAGGGAGAGGTGTGGCAATAACCCTGCCACAGCCTAATAGCACTATTGTCGTGGCTCGAATTGTAGGTTAACGATTACCTAGTTTGAGAAGACCCATGATGTCGTGAGGGTAGACTATGAAAGTCGCTCACGATGATTCTAAGGGGCGTGCAATAAGGCAGGGGCCTTATTCCTTAGAGGCCCTTAGTCTCCCACAATATCACCTGGTGGAGTGTTGACTCCAGGGGTTTGTCATCTACCAAATATTTAGTCAATAGGAGAGTGGCACCCTTGGAGCACGTAGTGTGTCTTGAAGGGCATGTCACACAAGGAAAACGGAAAGAGTGAGTGGCACCCTTGGAGCACGTAGTGCGTCCTGAAGGGCACGTCGCGATTTTAACTGGTAAGTGAATCAACCCGGTTGGCCTTAAAATGAATGATGTGATAAGTAAAGTTTAATGCCTAATTTTTCCCTTAAAAAAATGTCGCCCAACCTAGTGAAATTAAAACCTAGGTCTAAGTAGAACATGTGGTAAATAAATAAATAAATAAATAAACATGTAACAAGAAGGGGGGTAAGAAATTCAAACTTATTTATTAAAGTCAAAATTTTAATGGAGGATTACATTTTTAAAAAGGGGTAATGGTTGTTTTGATCTACTTTTGCTAATTTAATTTTTAGTTAAAAAGAAAAGAGGGTAAATGGTTGTTTTTATCTACACTTGCTAAATTAATTTTTAATTAAAGAAAATAAAATGGGTAAATGGTTGTTTTATCTACACTTGCTAAAAAAAATAAATTAGTTAAAAAGGAAAAAGGGGAAAACTTAAAAGAAATAGGAAACTTAAAGAAAACGGGAAACTTAAAGAAACAGGGAAACACAAAGAAAAAGTTGAATATCTAACTTAGTAAGGAATCTTGCCTTCAGAACTTTCTAATTATGAACTCAGCTAGGAATTAAGTAAGACGTAAGTCATTTAAGAAGTGTAGGGGAATTTTGGGACACTGAGGAGTGTTTTTAGGAATTCTCTTAGGTGAATGAGGGAAATAGGAGTATTTAATTAATTAATAAAATTGATTTTTGATGCAACTAGGGGATCGGTGACATGTGTATGGGGGAGGTTTTTTTCGAAATTAATTAAATGAAAAAGGAATTTAATGATAATTTGGGAAACTAATTATTTGAAAACTCTATAAAAAGGATGGAGGAGGAGTATGGATCTGATCTTTTTGGTGTAACGTTACGCTACTGAAATTTTATCTTGACTGAACTTTTTCTTGTGGGAGTTGGGATACCTAGCTCGAGTAACGAGTGGTAGCTCGACCTTGAAAGACGAGCTGGGTGTTAGCATTCTCTAGTATTGTGTGCATGGCCCCTTTGCGGCTTGGGGGGGCTTAGGGGGGAGAAGAGTACCCCTAACATTGGCTGAAAGGTAACGGTGAAGTCACATCAATCGACAAGTAGGAGTTGGACGAAGAGTGCACAGGACAATGACTCGGAGCTTTCGCATTTGGCTACGGTACGCATCTGTATATTTTTATTGAATGGTAGTTTAAATATTTTTCCTGTGCCTTTAGTAATGTACTTCTATTGTGTTAAAGTTCATGTTTTATTCAGCGTAACACTATCCAGAGATTTCATTTTTATCTTCAACAAATTGTCTTGATGAGCCCAATGTTTTATGATCAAAGAACTTAAAGTCATCCCAGCCTTATGCTCATTGTATTTTGAATTGATTTCCCATGGTGAACCCAAACTCTTATTGCAATGACTTCTCTGCGTTTGTTTTTATTGATTAATACGAAGAAAAATTGTGTTTTTATCTTCTATTCCTTATCATTTAAGTTATTAGTCTGTGCCTAAGCAATCGGCCAGGAGCCGAATCGACAATCATCACTCTTATCTTTAAAGATTTAGATTCAAATGCCCTGCTTTTCTATGCATGGATAATAAGTGAAGGATAAATTTCACCCATCTATATATCCATTACTTATCTCTGTGTTTTTCTTTTATGATTGATCTATAATCCTTGCACCCTCCTTGTGTATGATTATCTCTGCGTTTGATTGATCCATTGTTGAATGAGTAATCCTTGCGTTTTTTTGTGAATGAGTATCTCTACGTCTTTAAGTGATTCATTTTTGAATGAGTAATCCTTGCAATTTTTTTGTGAATGAATATCTCTGTGTCTTTGAATGACTCATTTCTGAATGAGTAATCTTTGTGTTCTTCTTTGTGAATGATTATCACTTATTTTTATGTGTGACTTTGTTTTTATCCATATGATGGACAATGTGATGATGGATTATCGCTTTAAACATTAAATCATATAGTTATGGACAACGATACACACAATGATATACACAGCGATACAATTGGACAACAATTATATATATAGATCATATTTACACAACGATATTTATTTAGCATAATTATGGATCTTATTGTTGACAATGAATTTTTATACATCGATATTATATTTATTAGACAACAATATCATATGTTCAACAAACTTGTGAATGGACAATGAATTTAATATATATTGAGAGCAATTTATAGACTGTGATTTTGTTTACAACTATTATCAATGTTATTTCTATTAACAATGCTAGACAACAAATTCTATCAATGCAATTTTGTTGACAACTATTATAAATGCTATTTCTATTATCAATGTTAGACAATGATTTTTATCAATGAGATTTTGTTTACAACTATTACCAATGTGATTTCTATTATCAATGTGATTTTGCTTACAACTATTATCAATGTGATTTCTATTATCAATGCTAGACAGTGATTTCATGTATGGAATGGACAACAATATCGTGTATTTAGACAACAATGATGTAGACAAAAATATCATGTATTTATTAGACAACTATCAGACAACGATACTATTCAATAGACCCCTGGCGAATATTTAATAGACATAGATACTATTTAATAGGCAACTAATTATTGTGGGACAACAATGCCATTGTTAGGCAGCGACTTTGTTATTATATAGCAATTGGTTAGATAGTATATTAGTTAGATAGCATTTCTAGACAGTGAATCATTGTTAAATAGCGATCTCAGTTTAAAAAAAATATATGGTTTCAATGATGGTCGTGATCCTTACTACAATTAGATTAATTGTTTTTATATGTCAATGGTTTTATATATGTGACTTATGACTTATGCAACAATAGATTAATTGTTCTATTTATAACAATTGTTCATTTATCCGTCTTACATATCAGTGTTTTTAACTTCTGCCACAATAGAGTAAATGTTGCTATGGTAATAGATTAATTTCTTAATTGTTTTGGTAATAGATTACTTGATTAATTCCAATGATAATAGTTCACTCATTTGCACTTAGACATAATGATTAACAGTTAATGGTTTATGGTTTATTGGTGAAATAGTTTAATAGCTTGCGCAAGATTAATGGTTGAGGGTTATTAAGTTTTATTAGCTAAAACAATTAATAAGTTTAACAATTAATTGGTTACTATGCGCCTTGTGCCTTAAGTCAAATAGTAAGTGGGGGTTGGTCATAGTTGTTACACCACACATGTTTACCTTGTAGGAAACAATAAATCCTTCGGTTAGTTGTGCATTTTAATTTTTGAATGAAGTCACCTTGCGTCTTGTCAACATGTTGATTGGGTGCTTGGGTTTAGTCTTCATGTATTTATTGATAGATAATTTGGTCTCCCAGGGCGAGGGATTTAGTTTGGGTTAAAGGTCTAGATATGTTATGTTGCACCATGGTTATTGTTATGCCTATTTCCTTGTGACGACATGATTCCTGATTAGGGGATCATTGCGCACCCTGATGGATAGATGTGAATGATAACCTTGTCGGAGTCTTGTGATTCTCGATGTGGGCATTTGTTCGTTGTAATTGATGTTGGTACTTGGTTCTGTAACGCCTCAATGTGTTTGGTTTTGCGTGCTGTAGAGGTGTCTAGTTACTGTTCGTCGAAGTCGTTGTGTTGTCTTTGTTGATGTTGTCTTTTAGCTTGTAGGCATTTTCTTGCTTGTGTCAAATAGGTAGTCGTTTTTATTTGTCTATTGATTATCGCATGTTTTGTCCGGTTGCATGATGTGCTAGTATGTTGAGTCATTGTTGTCTATTGCCTGATCTACATGTGTTGTGTTCGTTGTCAAGTTGTGTTTTTTAATTGTTTTCGTCGTTGCCATCCTTCTTAAATAAATAAATAAAAATTAGTTTGCATTGCATCGCATGTAGTTGTAACGATGGGGTCGTTACATAAAGGAGCGTCGAATTGGTTGATAAAATATTGAGAAGAAATCCCCTTTTTCTCTAAGGACAGTTATGAATGATTCGAGTTGGTTTGGCTCGAATATAACCCTTAGGCTACATCTAAGGGAGATATCACAGCCGATGGATTCATATCCTCAACTAATCCCAAATATAACCAAGGTGGTTGGGCCCCCCAAAGCCTATAAATGGAGGCATTTGAATATTTTCCAGGTCCTATCAAGCTACCAACTAGGTTTATCTTTGACCTCAAGTTGGCTCTAAGTTTCAACTGTCTAACAATGTTTTTTGTTGTTTTAGGACAAAAAATTGTTCATTAACTTCTTCCCTGGTTTGTTACGGTTACATAGGCCAAATGGGTGCTCTAGCAGATAGTTTTTGTCACAAGATATTAGCACATGCATACCATAAGCTATATAACACACCTAGAGATATTTTAGTGATGAAATAATGTTGTTCTAAACTCTAACATACATGAAAGTGAACACAGGTATTTTTGGTCAACATGACCCTGGATAACCCCCCCAGGGGAAAACTAGTTTGGAATGGAAGTGTATATATGTGTAAAATAGAAGGTGGAATACCATAAGTACATGAAACAAATGAACCTAATACAATAAAAACTTGTCTCAAGCTGCAACACAAGTCCAAGAGTGAGAGATGCACCCAAGCATGGTGTGCCCTCCTCAAATATATATCTATCCACTAAAATGAAGCGCTCTTGCTCCCTGAAGCTCTGATGGAGAAACCCTTGCACCACAATGTTCTCTTGTGTGTTTCCTCTCCACTGAAACTTTCCTCGAAGAAATATAACCATTGCAAGACCTCACTGCTAGCCATGCACCCTCCTCCTCAAGTGCACCCTCCTCCTAGCAAGAACAACTCCACAAAATAAGGTGGGCCCTAAGCCTCCATGAGCCCTCCGTGCAAGGAGGTGCCCAAGCTCTCTTCTCCCAATGCTTCCATTATCATCCTCTTGCTCCTCCTACTTCTCCTCAAGTGAACATAACAAGGAATGAATGAGCCTCCTTTGCCCCTTGCGCCCTCCTTAAGGATGCATAAGGAAACCTAGTAAATGGGTGGATGGGATCATCTCATCTCATCCCCAATCAATGGTTGATATCATCTCAAGTAAATCTCAACTCAAAACCCACTTTACTTAAGTTTCCATAGTTTCACTTTATGTCCCTTAATTCACCCACAAAGTGAATTAATTGTCATTTTAGGCTAAAATGACCAAATTTCACTTTTGACTTAAATATCCTAAGTCAAAGTGAAATTAGACATAAAGTACATAGTACAAGGTAAAAAGTACTTCCCACATGTGTTTAGAGGCTCACAAACATGAGGGAACCACTTTCCAAGGTAATCAAATCTCAACACTCACTCTTACCAAGGAAGGTGCCCTTCACCCCCAATCTCATCCCTACAGTGGATATGGTTTCCTACTGGAAAATACTAGGTTAGTATGGTTGTACCTTGATCAATGAAAGTAGTCTAACACAGATATGTTCAATCTGCTTGATCCATAGATGGAAGATTCTCTCCACCTATCCAAGATCACCCAGATCTTGGTATCAAACTAAAGATCTCCACCTTGGTCTCCCACCAAGGATTTCTACCTCCTGGAATCTCACCAACGGTCACTACTCTTGGCATCTCACCAAGAGTCACTCTCTTGGAATCTTACCAAGAGTCTCCCCCTCTTCGTATCTCACAAAGAGTACCTGGATCTCAACATCTCACCAAGATCCTCAACTTGGCCTCTCACAAAGTAGCTTCCACCTGAAGTGGATCCAGAACCTGATCTTCCCGTCTCTGTAGCCAAGTGAGGCTCAAGCCTCCATGGTGCCCTATCACTCCTCCTCATCAATATTTGATGCTCTAAATCCCCTGCACCAACCCTTTGTCTCGACAACTCTGAAACTGAAGTTGTCTTGGGTGGACCAGTCACCCCTGATGATGGTGTCCAAGAAAACTGAGTCTGAGATCCCTCTGAATCACTACTATGAGTCAGTAGGTCCTCCTCAATTATGTCTCCCCAATTGATGTTGGATAGTGTAACAATAGATAAAGTAGTATCAAATGCACACTCTCTCGCAAATTGTTCATCGAACTCAAGTTCCTTTGTTGTCATTGTTGAAACATCCTACAACTTCTTCTTCTTCTTGGGACAATGTCTTTCATAGTGACCCATCTCCCTACAAGAAAATCATCTCACTGTGCTCATGTCTCTCTTTGTCCCATTGCCGCTCTCTCCTCTTTATGGCGGGGCCCCAAACTTGGGACCCTGTCGACTTCCCCGGTCGGTCTTCTTCTTGCCCTTTGTCCAAAGAGAAAGATCCTCATCACCCTGCACTTTCTGTTGTTGTTGTTGTCTAGAAGCCTCTGCTACAAGTCTAGTCTCCTCCTGGACGAAGTCATCCCACATCCTGTACCATGTGGGCATGACCTCCCTGAAAAAAATGCCACGAACGAATGGACCCCATGGTTTGGTGAAGTTGTTTAAGGTTGTCCTCACCATAGAATCTAGGTCCACCACCTCTCCAACAGCTCCAAGATCACCTCTAATCTGGGTGTATCGACTAAAGAAAGAAGTGACCAACTCATCCTGGAGCATCTAAATGCCCCCGAGTCGATCATGAAGAACCATCTTTTGGTTCTCGTTAGAGATCTCATAAATCTTGCATAGAGATGCCCACATCTCAAATTCCTAAGCTTTCCAAGTCAAGTGGGGAATGATGTGATCCCGCACTGAATCACATATTGTCCTCTTTGTCTTTTTGTTCCTCTTCCTGAAATATGCTAACAATATGGGAGCAATAGCAGGGGGAACATGAACAACTGTCTCAATTAAATCCCATAGTTTTAGATCCTCTAAGACAAAGACGATCTTGGCCTTGCAAGGTGACCAATTGCTAGCTCCAGCTAGCCTATCCTCTGCATGCATCTGAGATGATGACATCATTGTTGACTGCACTCATTCTAATGCTACAACTGCAAAGGAACATTGCCTCACTCTTGTCAACACAAGTGTGAAAAGAGGAAAACGAACACCGACCTCACTCCTAGAAATATAGGTGTGAAAAGAGGTCGTGAAAAATTAGCCTCACTCCTACCACGTAGGTGTAAAAAGAGACCGACGAAAATGTCCACCGACTTCTCTACAACCCTCCACAAAAATATGCAAACCAACTGCCACTAAACTCTGTCAATGGTTGTCCAAAAACTCTACCCAAAAGGTGTCTAAAACAGTCCCTCAATATGTTGTCCAAAACTCAGCAAAAATCAGCCACCAAGCTCTAATACCATGAATATTTTCTAGTTCCTATCAAGTTGCGAACTAGGTCTGTCTTTGACCTCAATTTGGCTCTAAGTTTCAATTGTCTAACAATGATTTACTGTTGTTTTAGGACATAAAATTGTTCAGTAACTTCTTCGTTGATTTGTTATGGTTACATAGGCCAAATGGGTGCTCTAGCATGTAGTTTTTGTCACAAGACGTTAGGACGTGCATACCATAAGCTATATAACACACCTAGAGATATTTTAGTTCTGAAATAATGTTGTTATAAACTCTAAAATACATGAAAGTGAACACATGTATTTTTGGTCAACATGACCCTGGATAAACAGCCCCCCCCCCCCGAGGAAAACCAGTTTGGAATGGAAGTGTATATATGTGGAAAATAGAAGGTGGAATACAACAAGTACACAAAACAAATGAACCTGATACAATAATAGCTTGCCTCAAGATGCAACACAAGTCCAAGAGTGAGAGATGCGCCCTCCTCAAATATAGATCTATCCACTGAAATGAAGCACCCTTGCTCCCTGAAGATCTAATGGAGAAATCCTTGCACCACAATGTGCTCTCGTGTGTTGCCTCTCCACTGAAATTGTCCTCTGAGCAATCTAACCACTGCAAGACCTCCTTGCTAGTTGTGCACCCTCCTCCTCAAGTGCGCCCTCCTCCTAGTAAGAACAACTCCACAAAATAAGTTGGGCCCTAAGCCTCCATGAGCCCTCCATGCAAGGAGGCACCCAAGATATCCTCTCCTAATGCTTCCATTCTCATCCTCTTTCTCCTCCTACTTCTCCTCAAGTGAACATAACAAGGAATGAATGAGCCTCATTTGCCCCTTGCACCCTCCTTAAGGATGCATAAGGAAACCTAGTAAATGGGTGGATGAGATCATCTCATCTCATCCCTAATCAATGGTTGAGATCATCTCAAGTAAATATCAACTCAAACCCCACTTTTCTTAAGTTTCCATAGTTTCACTTTATGTCCCTTAATTCACCCACAAAGTGAATTAATTGTCATTTTAGGCTAAAATGACCAAATTTCACTTTTGACTTAAATCTCCTAAGTCAAAGTGAAATTAGACATAAAGTACATAGTACAAGGTACAAAGTACTTCCCACATGTGTTTAGAGGCTCACAAACACAAGGGGACCACTTTCCAAGGTACCCAAATATCAACAACATTCTCATGGTGAACAAGGAAAAAAAAATCAACAAAAGCATTGTCATTCTCATCGTGGATCTTTCGAGCAAGGGGTCGGACAAGGAGGACTTGAAGAAGTTTTTGCAACACCATCCATGATTGTAAGTATCTCTTTAAATTTATTATCAATGTACTTGGCCTATTCCCTTCAAGCTTGTGTATTATTGCATGTGCTTGTATATGTTCTTTCCATCTTTGTAGATGGATTTTCTTAATCTAATCTTGTAGAGTAGGAGTTCTTTGTTTCTCTTTTCTTTCCATTGCATTGCAGGTGTCAAGTTTTGCTAAGGAGTTTGGAAATCGAACTCAGATTGGAAGCAGCGAGGACAAACTTCGAAACAAGGTGCATCACACTTTTTCTCCCCCTCTCTCTTTCTGATTAGTTAAACTGAATTCAAAGGGATGTTAGTGTCCATTTGTGTTTTTTTTGTCTTGGTATTAGGGGTCTAGAATCCAAGGGAAGATTCACCTGTCTGCAGGGGAATTGTTCTATAACATGTGTCTCTTGATCTGCTTGGAATACAAATTTTTTTATTATCCTTCCTTTGAAAGGGTTGAAATCTTCTCACAAAATGTGGCACATGCTCCTTATAGGGCTGAAACCAAGAGCAACGTTAAGGCTCTCACATAAGTGATATTTCTTCAAAACCTTCCATAGATCTTTGAGCTTGTAGAGCATAAAGTAACCACTCATACATTACTAGTGCACCATCTGAATTGATATATCTAGAACCAAATACAAAATCACACCCATAACCAAAGTCAGAACCAAATCTAATACCACAAATAGAACCAAAACCACTACTACTTGAACTATGTGTAGAGGATTGCCTAGATTTCCACTAGGGGATACCAAAGGCTACAAGTGTAACTTAGATCAGTGTAGATCCACACAAAATGTTTTCCACTACCATATGAGAATCTTGTGCTTTGTATCAAAATCCAAAATTTAACCCGAAGTTGGACAACACATACTATGATCCAAAAACCAACTATGGGTAGTGACTTTCCAAACAGTTAAGCTCGCATGGGAAACCTCGACCTACAAATAGGTTTGTAAATATTCCCAACACCTTGTTCCAATTAAACCCATCTTCTTCTCACATTGTAACCATCATACTCTTCAATATAACTCTCACTTCTTTTTCTGAGCATTAAACTTTGGTTTTTCCTCAATTCATGCCAAACTGTAAAAATTGTTCTCTCCTCTACTCAAATTTTCCTTCTTCTCCCATGCTTGATTGAATCTTAATCTTCCCCCAAGGATGATTACACCCAACCCATATTGTCATAATTGAGTGGGCTTACTTCCTCACCCAACCTCTTACATGAATTCAGTGATTGAGTGCTTAATAAGTCAAAGAGATAAGTAGTTAAATGAAAAAATGGTTAATGAAGATGGCTTAATACTAAAGGTAGGTGGAATCCCCTCAAAACCCTCATTAACCCCCCCTCTCTTATGGAATCATAGCCCCTCATTACTCTAGTCCTTACCCATCTACAACCCATGATGTATTTCATTTTATTATTTTCAATGTATTATGTTTACATATTACATGGCTAGTGTTAGAATATAGAAGATGGTGTGCTCGTTTTACCATTGATGATACCTTCGTCACCCAACCATAGGCCGAAGCCTCCCTCTGAGCACCTTAACCTTGAATGAGAATTCCTCCGGAAGCAAACCCTAGGCTAGATAGCCAAACAAAGAGTAGTGCATCAATCCCCAAGGATAACGCATCACAGAAAGTTGATCAGATAGTCCAAACCCTAGCCAAGAGATATTCAAGCCAAAACTGAGATATTGTTGTTGTTGCTGTTGCACTAGCTCTTCCTCCAAACCTGTACACAAGATTGCAACTGCAATGCGCACCAAACTGCAGAACTTCAATTCTAAGATGTGACAAATGAGAACTGGCGCCCTATATTTATAGTGGTTATGCCAGTTTGTTGGGGCCGACTTCTCCTTCTGGATAAGTGTATGTTCAGTATATTATTATAATTTTTGGCTGATTTCTTCTCTTGGAGGCTAATAGCCTAATATAAATTATCTTCTTGAGCTGACAAGGCTTCTAGGGTTATTAGCCAATTCATTAGGGTTTCTCTTGCTTCCCGGAGTCTTCTAT
>JZKD02S2291541.1:223026-258600 GCA_000966675.3 Picea glauca
TCTATTAGCAAGTCTAGAGGACTTCTGGTGTGGGATCCTAATAAGTTTGGCCTTGCATCTTATTTAAGTTGTGGTGGTATTTTTATGGTAGGTACTTGTTTAGAGGATAAAATGACACTTTCACTTTTGAACGTTTATGGACCTTGTTCATAGAGAAAATCTTTTTGGGACAAGGTGGAAAGTAGGGGTATGTTAGCTTGCAAAAATATGATTGTAGTAGGGGATTTAAATTTTACAGTCAGTGCTGGCGAGGTTTGGGGTGAATCAACACATTTAAATCCATTAGCAGAGTATTTTAAAGGAATTTTTCAGGAAAACAGGCTTGTCAACTTATTGCTTGATGCAGTTGTCCCCACTTGGCGAAATGGCAGATCCGGATGTGAAGGACTTTCAAAAATATTGGACTAGGTTTATCTGTCTGGAGACCTCTTGTCCACTGCTAGTAGACACAGGTCATGGGTTGCCTACCCATACCTATCAGACCATGCTCTTGTTCTCCTTCAATTAGAAAAAAACTATCATACTACATCCTACTCTTTCAAATTAAACTCGATGTGGCTAAAAGAATATGATTTCTCTCTTATAGTTCAAGAAGTTTGGAACGATCAAATTTTCTTGCAAGAATTTGGGGCTCAGCGAAGATTAGTATGGAAATTGAAATAGTTAAAACATAGAGTAAAATTGTGGGCAAAAGTGCAAAGACTCCAGAAATACATAAAATTAGAAAATCTTGAGGAGGACCTCTAGGTCTTATATCAGGAAAAAACTTGGGAACTGATGAGGACAGAAGTAGACCTTCATATAAATTCTCTTGAGGAAGAGAGAAATAAGCATCTCCAATCAGATGAGGAACTTTGGAGACAATGGAGCAGAGTGATCTGGATTAAAAGTGGAGATCAAAATACTAAAAGTTTTCATCAGTTTGCCAGTCATAGAAGGAACAGTAAACATATTTGGGAGATCGTGGATGAGAACGACCTGGTTCATTCTAGACAAGAGGCACTTAAAAAAGAGGCAGCCATACACTTCAAAAACTTATGTGAGGACTCGGGACAAAACACTATTACAGATCAGGTCTTCACAACCAGGCTCTTTCCTTGCTTAGTTGATGCGGAGGATAAACATTTTTTTAGAAAAACCATGTACTAAGGAGGAGTTACATGAAGTCCTTAATGGATTTCCCAAGGACAAGAGCCTGAGACCTGATGGTTGGACGGTCAAATTCTTCATTTACTTTTTCGACTTGGTAGGTGATGATTTGCTGGAGGCGGTTGAGGATTCCAGGCAAAGAGGTGAGGTGATCAGATCCTTAAACTCGACTTTTTTGGCCCTTATTCCAAAAGTCAACATGCCTTCAACGTTTGGCGATTTTAGACCTATAGCCTTGTGTAACTTGTGTTATAAAACTATTGCAAAGATCATTGCAAACAAGACTAAACTGATTATTTCTCAGACTCTGTCTGGAGAGAAATTGGGGTTTCTAAAGGGAAGACAGATTCTAGATGCCATTGGCACTGCTCGGGAATTTTTACACAGTATCAAGTTGAAAAAACTAAAGGCATTGATATTAAAGCTTGACCTAAAGAAGGATTATGACTGTATCAATTGGGACTTTTTAAGATTGACATTACCCCAAACGATATTTGGCCTTCTGACTACCAATTGGATAATGAGTTGTGTGGTCACTACTTTATTTATAGTCTTAATAAATGGGGAGTCAACTCCTTTTTTTTTTAGAGTGGCTGAGGTTTAAGACAAGGATGTCCTTTATCTCCTATGTTGTTTATTCTAGTGATGAAAGGACTCATCTTACTACTAAAGAAAGAACAGGCTGAAGGGAAGCTAACGAGAGTCAAGGTCTCTAGATTAATCAAGATCCTCCATCTTTTTTTTGTGGATGATGTACTCATTATGACTGGGGCTTTGATTCAAGAATGGAAGGAGATTGACAATATTCTTAATATCTTCTGCAGAGCGACGGGCTTGATGGTAAATTTGCAAAAGTCAACTTTTTATCATTCTGGTATTGAAGGGGAGTTATTAGAATCTTTCAAGGAAAGCTTCCCTTACAACTTTGTTGACCTTTCTAAAGGTTTTAGATATCTTGGCTACTTTCTAAGCCTGATAATTATAAGACTGAAGATTGGCGTTGGTTAATCGCAAAGTATGAAAAAAGGATCGACCATTGGTGCAATCGATGGTTATCCATAGGTGGTCGCTATGTGCTTATTAAAGAAGTTCTTGAGTCCTAGCCTTGTTGATATTATGGTAGCTTCGGGAGGTATGAACCTCTATTCTGACCTATGACGAGATTAGAATATTCTGGAAGGAAGTAAAGAAGTAAAGGAAACCTTAGACGAGATGTCGACTGCAGAAATATAATTAATATGAATTAATTAGTAACCCATAAGGAGAAGTCGGCCCAGGAAAGCCTGCCAGATTACTATAAATACAGGGCGCCAGTTTCTCATTATTCACATTCTCAGAATTGCAAAGAGGTAGTTGTGCGCACTGCAGTTAGCAGTTTTGTGCACAAGTTTCTGGGGAAGGTGTTGCGCCAGTTTCTGGGTGGGACTATCTGATTAGCTTTGGCTTCTATTATTGCTTGGTGCATTAGCCTTGCTTGGCTATTGATTGCTACCATTATTCTTCTCTGTCAAGGTCAAGGTGCTCGGAGGGTGGCTTCGGCCTATGGTTGGGTGACAAGGGTATTGTCAATGGTAAAACGAGAACAACCCTTCATATTCTAATAGGTTATGGGCCCACACCTCCTTCATTCAGTCTAAACGCTGGAAGGAAGCATAGACGCTAAGATATTGAGCTCGATGAGGAACTTCCGCTAGGGTTACTAGTAGGAGAAGCTTCCAAAGACACTGCCGCTAGGGTTACTAGCAGAAGCAGTTGCAGAAACTCTAATCTCAAATCTGGCACCTTGTGATGGAGCATCTCGCTCAAAAAAAATAAGATATTCAAATGCGCCCTAACTCAGCACACCTTTTGGATTTTTCAGAAGACAGAAACGATGAAGTTGAAGTTTTGGATCAAGGCATGACCAGTTACCAGTCAACCGAAGACATGAGCCAAATGATCAGTCTTTTACACTACTCAGCACTTACCAGAACGATTGAAGATGACATGTGGATAATCTATAGTGGAGCTTCTAGGAACATGATTGGAGATCAAGCCAGACTCTCAAATCTAAATGAGAAGAAGACCTCGTACAAGGTAGAGCTTGGAGACAAAACCACTTACCCCGTGGAAGGATTTGGACAAGCCTCCATCAAAATGAAAATAGGTAACTATGTTCACTTAAGCAATGTTTTATATGTACCTGGTTTAGAAAAGAATCTTGTATCGATATCATGCCTAGAAGACAAAGGAAACAGAATATCCTTCGTGGATGGAAAGGTCTTATCATGGCATAAAGACTCCAGCATAGAGAATGCTAGGGTTATTGGAAGTCGTGAAGGAAATTTGTATAGACTACTAGAACAGAATGAAGAAGCTCTCGTACATGACGAAGTCAACCCTAATGAGCTTTGGCATAGAAAGTACGCTCACATCAACTATAAAGCATTACCTTTTCTCAGAAGGATGGTTGCAGGAATACCAGAATTGAAATCTACACATGAAGGAATCTGCAAGGGATGTGCCCTTGGGAAGAATATCAAGAAACCATTCCCAAACAACAACAACGGATCTAAGGAGATCCTAGATCTAATACACTCAGATGTTTGTGGTCCGATGCCAGTCAAATCTCTAGGAGGATCTCTTTACTATGTAATCTTCATAGACGATTATTCAAGAAAGAATTGGCTATACCTACTAAAGACAAAAGATGAAGTAATTAACAAGTTTCAAGAATTCAAAGTAGAAATAGAAAACCTCACGAACAAGAAGATCAAGACATTAAGAACAAATAATGGAGGAGAATACACCTCGAAGGAAGTTGTTGCATTCTACAAGATGACAGGGATTAGGAGGGAGCTAACGGTTCCTCATAATCCTCAACAAAATGGCGTAGCAGAAAGGAAGAACAGATCTATCGAAGAAACTGTAAAAGCCTTACTCAATGATCAAGATCTATCCATGTTCTTATGGGGAGAAGAAGTAATGATAGCAATATATGTGCAGAACAAAAGTCCTCATCGTATATTGAAGGACATGACACCGGAAGAATCTTTCTCAGGTAAGAAACCTAATGTGGAAAATCTAAGAATATTTGGATGTCATGTTTACTCTCACATTCCCAAGGACAAGAGGAATAAACTTGAACCTTCAGGAAAGAAAGGGATATTCATGGGATATAGTGATTCATCCAAAGCCTATATAATATATATTCCATAACAACAGAAGATCGAAGTCAGCAGAGACGTAACATTCAATGAGAAGATGGCCTTCAAGAAATCCATAGAAGAAAATATAGAAGAAGAAGAGATTGAAGAACTTAACGAAGAAAGCACAGAAAACGTAAATGACGAAAAGGAACTACCTAATCATCTTATGGAGCTATGTGAAAACATTGATTCAGATATCGTACCTAAAACCAAGAAAAGACCAGCTTGGCTTGAAGCTACCTTACAAGACGCAGAAAGACTCAAGGTTCCAAAAGGAACATTCAGAAAGAGTAAAAGACCTAAAAGATTATCAAGTTATGCAGCATACATGACGAAGCTAGATGAAGAACCTACCACATTTGAAGAAGCAGTTCAAAAGGGACAATGGAAAGAAGCTACGATGGAAGAGCATCAATCCATTATGAAAAATGAGGTATGGGAAATCTTACCAATACCTAAAGAAAAAAATCGATGGTAACTTCAAAATGGGTGTACAAGATCAAACATGCAGCAGACGAAAGCATGGATAAATACAAGGCAAGATTCGTAGATAGAGGGTTCTCCCATAAGGAGGGAGAATATTATGATGAGACGTTTTCTCTAGTGGCTAGATATACTTCCATTGGAGCCACTGGTGGCTAGATATACTTCCATTGGAGCTATCATATCTCTTGTCGCTTCCATGGGATGGAACTTACATCAGATGGATGTAAAGACAACTTTCCTCAATGGAGTTATTAAGAAGAAGTATATATTGAACAAACTCAAGGGTTTGAGGTACATTCCAGAGACACTCACGTTTGCAGATTGAAGAAAGCTCTATATGGACTCAAGCAAGCTCCAAGGGCTTGGTATGCTAGAATGGACAACTATCTAACAAGACTTGGTTTCTCCAAGAGTCATGCAGATCCAAACCTTTACTATAAATTCGTGGACAATGCACCTGTAACCCTACTACTATATGTTGACGATCTATTCATAACAGGTGAAGAATCTCTCATCATCCAGTGCAAGAAGGAATTAGCTTCTGAATTTGATATGAAAGATCTAGGTCTCATGCATTATTACTTGGTACTAGAGGTATGGCAAAAGCGTGGTGAAGTATTCCTTGGACAAGGAAAGTACACAATAAAGATCCTTCATAAATTTGGAATGATGGATTATAAGTCCATGAACACTTCTATGAATGTAGATATAAGAAAAGTGAAAGTTTCATATTTTGATCCAGTAGATCCATCTCTATATCGACAACTAATTGGGTCATTGATGTATTTGGTAAATACTCGGCCAGACATTTGCTTTGCTATGAATACACTAAGCTAGTTCCAGGTGGAACCAAGACATGAGCATTGGATAGATGCAAAGCATGTATTAAGATATATTTTTGGAACAATAAACTATGGTTTGAGATATACTGCATCCAACAATATACAACTTCGTGGATTCATAGACTTAGATTGGGCAGAAAGTGCAGAAGACAGAAAGAGCACTTCAGGTATGTGTTTTAGCTTGGGCTCTGTTATGATATCTTGGGGCAGCAGGAAAGAGAAGTCTGTCGCACTCAGCACAACAGAAGCAGAGTATATCGCAGCATGTGAAGCATGCACTGAAGCAATATGGTTAAGGAAGTTAATCTCCAACTTATTTGATCAGATTCCATAATCAACCATAATACATTGTGATAATCAGAGTTGTATAAGATTATCAGAACATCTCGTGTTTCATGAAAGATTGAAACAAATTGAGATTAAATACTACTTTATTCGAGATAAAGTCTAGGAAGGAGAGGTAAATCTCGAGTATATCCCCATTGACGAGCAAACAACATACATTCTGACAAAACCTCTATCCAGAATAAAGTTTGCATATTTCCAATAGAAGATGGGGATCGTGGAAATAACTCCCTTAGCTGAAAGGGAAGACTCTCCAGCTTAGGAGGGAGCACTTAAAAATATTATTGAAAAATATTATTGAAACATTTATCTTTGTGATTGAAAAATAGACCAGATTGGATAGATTCTTTCCTGTTCGGAAAGTGGATTGATATTTCTGATGGACAACGATTTCCCATTGTGGTTAACATGGGAAATGGTCCAGATTGTTGATGTATCATAGACAACGACTTCCCATTGTGGTTAACATGGGGAGTGGTCTAGGGCAGTCTCTCTTCTTGAGGGTTACTCAAGAAGACTGGCCCGCCTCACCGGACAATAATTTCTCATTGTGGTTAACATGAGGAATTTTATGTTTTGGAGGTTGATACAGGACAATATTTTCTTCTTGTGGTTAATAGAGGAACTGGTACGGATAGTCATTCCTTAGGGTTTATACATTCTCTCCAGGGTGCACTTTGATTAGTGTAGGAGGAATGGCCTAGGGCGGGGAATGGTCCAGGATCAACAATCAGGGACAAGCATTCCTTAGGGTTTATACATTCTCTCTAGGGTGCACTTTGAATAGTGTAGGAAGAATGGCCCAGGTTGGGGAATGGTCTAGGTTCAGAAGACATGACAATTATTCTTCCTTGCTTGAGAAGAATAGTCCAGATATCTCATTGTTCTACTCTAAGGGCAGATATTCTTTCATATCTCACAGACGTGATTGAAATATTGGCCCAGATGATTCATTCTATTTTAACAATATTTTTCTGTGCAGGTTGGCATCAGATAATTGTTATGGAGACTACCTGTCTCCAGACAATAGAGATATACTACTGCGGTGGATTTGTTCCACTGTTTGTGACTATGTGTCACGGTTTGAGTAGTTGTGTACTACCATGGATAAACAGAAGTGTGTTCTATCAATTGATATTGTACCAATTGTCATAGGAGATTATCCAGTTGGATAATAATGATGGTGCTCGTGATACTACCAATTGAATGGTCTGTTTGTGCTCAAGACCATACCTCCCTAGCTAGGAGGGTGTATTGATATTATGGTAGCTTCGGGAGGTATGAACCTCTATTCTGACCTATGACGAGATTAGAATATTCCGGAAGGAAGTAAAGAAGTAAAGGAAACCCTAGATGAGATGTCGGTTGCAGAAATATAATTAATATGAATTAATTAGTACCCAGAAGGAGAAGTCGGCCCAGGCAAGCCCGCCAGATTACTATAAATACAGGGCACTAGTTTCTCATTATTCACATTCTCATAATTGCAGAGAGCCAGTTGTGCACACTGCAGTTGGCAGTTTTGTGTGCAAGTTTTTGGAGAAGTTGTTGTGTCAGTTTCTGGGTGGGACTATCTGATCAGCTTTGGTTTCTATTCTTTCTTGGTGCATTAGCCTTACTTAGCTATTGATTACTACCAGTATTCTTATCTGTCAAGGTCAAGGTTCTCAGAGGGTGGCTTCGGCCTATGGTTGGGTGACAAGGGTATTGTCAATGGTAAAACAAGAACAATCCTTCATATTCTAACAAGCTTGTATATTGGATGGCATTGGATAGTATCTTGGAATTTGTCCTCAACAAGATCTGACAATTAATTTTCACTTTCCTTTGGTCGGGTAGCAATGATAAACATCATTTTCATCTTTGCAGATGGGAGAACATTCCAAAATCGAATCTTTTTGGCGGTTGGGGTTTAAGGAACATCTTTATTTTTAATAGATCATTGGCGGCTAACACTCTGTGGTGAGTATTGATGAAGGATGGAATTTGGCATAGGGTAATAAAAGATAAATACTTTCCTTACTTCTAGATATCTACTTGGCTAATATCAACCACTCAAATAACGTCATCTACTTCTCAGACCTGGAGAAATTTATTAAAGTCTCTACATCTTTTAACTCATTGGTTGAGTTGGAGCCCTGGTTGATTCGGATTTAGGAGCAAAACGAACTGATTAACAAACTGAATACAATAAACACAAGGATATGGAGAACAACACAAATATCCAGTGAAAAATATCTTCTATTGAATAAATGAAATAGGTTGAAACTGTAAAATTGCATAATTGAAACAACTTGCTTGAAAGGTGGTAGTTATCTCTGAGAAGAGATGTGGTTTCTACACACATTCGTCTGAGCAGAATGATTACAATGAGGCTCCAGAGGCCTTTTTAACATTACTCATGAATTCCAAAACCCTAGACATCCAAAAACCTAACCCTAGGAGATGAAACACCAAAATTCCTGTGGGTCCCGATGAGTAAGTTGGTACCTCAACTTCCTGGTGTCGTAACTTTTGCATACGACCTCTGTTTTAGGCGCGTGATAGCCCATTGGAAAAGGTATTTTTGAGAACTACACATTACCTCCTCAAACTTTGACTTCATCTATAGTTTGATTGTGGGAAGCCAAAAAAACACTATTTAGGGCCCCAAAACGGCCCTGGAAGTACAAAAAGATGTGCTGACATGAAAACATCCAAAATAATCTAGATGGATTAGGTGGGAGGCCACCATTCTCCTCCTGGAAGATGTGTAGGGCATCAGAAAGCCCCGAAAGTGTAGAACCCACAATTACAAAGAAGTATAGAAGAACGTGTTGAACTAAAAATTGTCAAGAGGAGCTAGTTGGAATAGGTGGGTGGCCACCAATATCCACCTGGATCAATCCTCCCACCTTAGGAAGAAATGGTCTCCATTGCGTTGAGTTACCCCATTAGGTGAGGAAAATTTTGTTGAATTTGGCCCTGGGTGAGCCACTTTCCTTGGGGTAGGAGTTGCCCTGCCTTCACAACCCGAAAAAGATGGATCCTCTATTGGCGAGTGTCCTTGACTTGTGTGTCCACTATCTGATCAGTTGATGCATGTTCCATGTAGTCAGGGTTGAGATATGTTGGTGTCAGTTGTTCTGCGATCTCTGAAGTGTTCAATAATGGTGGAAAATATGGCAGAAGCTTGGGTGCAAGCCAAGGAAGGGTGGAGTGATGAGCTCAAAATCATTTCTACCCACAACCTTGGTGATAGTGTAAAACCCATAGTGAAGTGGGTGGAGCTTCCGATGGGGACCTGTAAGACTCTCTTTCTACAAATATAACCAAAGATTGTCTCCCACTTGAAATTAGCGTGGTACCCTGTGTTGATCATGGCATTGCTTTTACTTAGCATTTTATTTCTGCAAAATCTCATGGACTTGTTGGCGGATGTGTTGAATCCGCTCAATGAATCTAGTGGCTTTGTCAGTCTCAGACTGAACATGGGAATAGTTTGTCTGTGGGGTTGCAAGAGGTAGTGCAACATCAATGGGACCCAAGGGTTGGAATCCCAGCCCTACCTAAAATGGGCTATGGTCGATGGAGCTATAGAGAGCCATGTTGTAACTATGTTGAACATAGGGGAGACTCTCATCCCATGTACGTGGATGCTTAGAGTTCTACATGTGCAGGATGTGCACAATCATCTAATTGACGACCATTGTTTGGTCGTTGGTTTGGGGGTGGAAAGCAGTGGATTTAGTGAGCTTGGTGTCCAACAATGACCAGAGACTCGACCAAAATGTGCTAAGGAACCTACTATCCTGGTCAGAGATGATGGTTTGTGGTATCCCAAAATGGACTCACAATCATTCGAAGAAGAGCTTGGCAGTATATGTTGTTGTGATGTTCTTCTTGTAGGCTATGAGGATGGCAATCTTAGAAAACCGATCAACTACCACAAATACACAATCATTGTCTTGCTTGGTGGATGGAAGGCTAGACATGTAATCCATCGATATGGATTCCCAAGGCTTCTCGGGAGTAGGAAGAGGTGTGTATAAGTCGTGATTCTTGATGGTTGGCTTTGGAAATGGCACATGCAGTGCAAGATATGATATACTTGTTGACGTCATGTCGAAGTCTTGGCCAATAAAAATGTTTTTGTAGAATGACCATAGTTTTCTCCACACAAAAATGTCTTTCCATCCGACTATAGTGAGCTTCCCAAATAAGCTTTTGATGCTCGCTTGCAAGAACACAGAGATTTCCCAGATGGCATAACAATCCATCATGAATGTGAAAATTGGTGACATTCGCGCATGTACCCAAAAGTTGATAGGTGGTGGTAAAGTCTGGATCTTGCTGATAAATTTGGGGCCACTCAAATGCCTCGTGTCCATAGGAATGGAGCACATTGGTGAGTGCAGCTACGGGAGTTCAAATGAGGCAGTCAACGACATGATTTGTGCTTCATGTCTTATACTTGATGTTGAGATGGAATTGTTGCAGGTAGGTGGACCACTTCTAATGGTGGTCGTTCTGCAACTTCTTTTGTGTCTGTATGAACAACATGACGCTTCCATAAATATGGTTGTCCTAAAAGAACATCACAAACTTCAAGGGAAAACCTCATCTTTGAAAGGCTTGATGTCATAGGGACAACGACATTGTAGGCTAACACGAAGATCTCTTCCTTGCCGAAGCTAGCCGATGGTGTAGGGGTGTAGGTGTTGTGTCGTCGACAGGTCTAGCCGCTTGATGACCTCTTTTGAGATTAGGTTCTTCTGACTATTTCTATCGACAATGAAATGAATTAGGACCGCCTTTACCCACATCTGTGAGAGAAAGAGGTGTTCCCCTTCCTCTAGTCCTTCTGGTTCACTTGGTTGGACTTTGGTTGTAGCGATAGTGGCACTAGGTTCAGTATCGATAATTTGCTTCCCTCCCTTTGGATTTGATTCGGAGTCAAAATAATCCTCTGACTTGAAATCCTTCAACTCAACCACGAGTGACTTCTTGGAGCGTCATTCTTCGGTGTTGTGCCAAATGATTTTATGGTATCACACCATTTTCCCATGTTCTTATTCGACTTCTCATTACCCTTCTTGTGTTGCGGCTTGGACTTGTTGTCCTGAGAGTGGCCATCTTTTCTTTGTCCCTTATTGTGTGGGTTGGGGCCGCCTTTTCCCTGCTTCGACTGTGAGGAGTTTGCAGATCCAAACTCTCACCTCTTCTACTTAAATTTATGATAGATCTTGACAATATATATATAAGTTGTACACAATGATGTGATGTCCAGAAACTCCATTTTTGTTTGAATGTATCTATGCAAATAATCATGGTATTTGAGAACCAGATGTCGCTCATATTCTTTGATACCTAATTTGGTGTGCAAAGTATGGAAAATATCAGTGAAATTTGGTACTGTATGGTCCCTTTCCTGACGTAGGGTGGTCCATCTAGTGTATTGGTCCTCATAGCTTCCAACGGGGTAGTATGGTTCTTTAATGGAATCCCGAAAGGAATCCCATGTAGGGGTGACCGCAAATATTCCAGATTCCTCTATGGCCCTTTACTCAGAGTCAGTATCCCATGGGTCCTTAACATGGGGGACGACCCTGAGGAGTGAAAAAGTAATATTTTCCCTATTGAAAAAATTGTGGAGAGAAAAATACCCTTCACAAATATTCAACTATTTATCTACAACATCTTCATCTACCAGTCCTTCAAATAATGGAATATCAAAATTTACATGTACCTTGAAGGGGGTTTCATGGCCGCTTGATGAAGATGCTTCTCCTATGGGCAGTCGTCGAATGATCTGTGCAAATTTTTCCATCATTTCGTTCCTTTGTTGTGCAAAGGATTCCTTGAGCAACATTTTAAAAGGATCTCCTGCTCCATCATATTTATTTATGTCCCCCATGGGTTGTTGTTGAGCTTGGCACGATCGATCTTGAAAAGGCTCTACTAGTTCGAGTCCCAACTTCTTGTACCCAGATCTTGTTGGGGACAAGCACGAAGAAAAATAAATGAAGAGGATACCACTCTAATACCACTAATCCAGATTTAGGAGCGGAATGAACTAATTAACATATTGAATACAATAAACATAGAGATATGGAGAACAACACAAATATCCAGTGAACAATATCTTCTATTGAATAAGTGAAATAGGTTGAAACTGTAAAACTGTGGAACTGAAACAACTTGTTTGAATGGTGGTATCTATCTCTAAGAAGAGATGTGACTTTCATGCACATCCGTCTGAGAAGAATGATTAAAATGAGGATCCAGAGGCATTTTTAACATTACTCGTGAATGCCAAAACCCTAGACATCCAAAAACCTAACCCTATGATATGAAACACCAAAAGTCATGTGGGCCCCGATGGGTAAGTTGGTACCTCAACTTTCCGGGGTCGTAACTTTTGCATACAACCTGCGTTTTAGGCACGTGATAGCCCGTTGGAAAGGTATTTTTGAGAACTACACATTATTCCATAAAACTCTGACTCCATCTACAATTTGATTGTGGCAAGCCAAAAAAACATTTTTTAGGGCCCCAAAACGGCCCTGGAAGTATAGAAAGATGTGATGACATGAAAATATACAAAATAAGCCAGTTGGATTAGTTGGGATGCCACCAAAATCCTCCTGGAAGATTTTTAGGGCTTTAGACAACCCCGAAAGTGTAGAACCCACAATTACAAAGAATTACAAAAGAACGTGTTGAACTAAAAACTGCCAAGAGGAGCCAGTTGGAATAGGTGGGTGGCCACCAATATCCACCTAGATCACTGGTTCTGGACATTTTGTTTTAATTGGCAAGGATATGATTCTGGGTATGGGGAACACCTCTCTTCTAACTCAAGAAATCTTAACTTCTTTAAAGTAGAGAAACATTTTCTATCTTTATCAGGCTAAAGGATCTCTTCGGTCGGGCACAATCTGCTCACAATGGAAAGGAAGTGACATCCTTGGACTCATGGGAGATCAGGCAAAAGAATGGGACATTTTCTGCAAGGATTTGATTGGCTCTGGGATACATTTACAGGACAGAACGGATGAGCTAAAATGGATCGTGGAAGACAATTTGTGCACTATTTCTGTCAAAAATGTTTATAAATCCTTAACATCAACACTTTGGCATCAACCCATTGGCGGTTGGCAGAAAATATTGTGGACCTAGGACTTTGCACCCAAAATAAAATTATTCATTTGGTTATCTATGGAAAACAAAATACTTACTTGGGATAATTTACAATGCAAAGGTTGGAATGGGCCTAGTATATTCCCTTTATGTTCAAAGAATCCCGAGACAATTAAGCATTTGCTGGTAAATTGCTATTTTTCTCATCAAGTCTGGCACAAGATTAAAAAATCTCTTAAATTAAAGAATGTTTGGGAAGGAGATACACTGAATGATTGCTATGAAATTTGGATCAAGTAGGTGTCCATGTACCCTACTCTGCCATCTATTATTAGTTGGCATGTATGGTTGGAACGTAACAAAGTATTATTTGAAAATGGAAGACCTTCTATCTGTTTAGTTGTTTTCAAGTCTCTTGGAGGAGTTAACAGACATTTTGATAAACATAAAGTGACAACTTCCAGATCCATTATGACTTTATCCAAAGAGATTTTTACAGTGGGTTGGTTCGATGGAGCATCTCAAACAAATGGTCAACAAAGTGGAGCAGGAGGGTTGCTTAGGATCAATGAACAATCGTTCTATAAGTGGACTTTCAACTATGGTCCAGGTAAAAATACTAGGGAAGAACTATTGGGAGTTTGGGAAAGCCATAACACTGGCTTCACGGTTGCATATCACGGATCTTCAAGTTTTTGGAAACTCCAAGATTACCATTGACCGGTTGAACTAAAAAGGGAATTTGTAGGTAATCTCTTTGGATTTCTAGAAGGATAGAATCAAAGAACACAACAAAGCGTTTAGAACTATTAGCTACTCTCACATTTACAGAGAATTTAACAAGTACACATACATTCTATCCAAGAAGGCTTTCTAGATGCAAGAAGCAAATATAACTTTTAACCAGTTGGAAGAAGGAAAGGAGGGTCCCACCTTGTACTTAAACCTCTATTAGATCACATTTGGTGAAAGTATTATTCCTTTTGGATGAATCTGTCCATTACATAGAGAGATAGATGTTGTTTTTGGGTTCATAATGTTGGGGTTTTGGTTTTTGGTTTAATGTGGGGACAAATTTGGTTTCTTGTTGTTTTCGTTATATTTCATACAACCTATGTATTGGTACTCATTTTTTATGGTTATCTTCTATATCACTCCCAGACTACTGTGGAGATGGATGGTATTTTCCTTTTTATTTGACTACTTCAAGGGAAAACCTCGTCTTTGAAAGGCTTGATGTCATAGGGAAAACAATATTGTTGGCTGACATGAAGATCTCTTCCTTAGCGAAGCCAGCCAATGGTGTAGGGATGTGGGTGCGGTGTCATCGACAGGTCCATCCGCTTGACGACCTCTGTTGAGATCAGGTTCTTCTGACTGTCGCCATCGACAATGAAACGAATCAGGCCCCCCTTTACCCACATCTATGAGTGAAAGAGGTGTTCCCCTTCCTTTAGTTCTTCTGGTTTGCTTGGTTGGACTTTGGTTGTAGTGATAGTGGCATAGGTTCAACATTGATAATCCACTTCCCTCCTTTTGGATTTGATTCGTAGTCAGAATCGGCCTCTGACTCAAAATCCATCAGCTCGACCACGAGTGACTTCTTGGAGCGTCATTATTCGGTGTTGTGCCAAGGGATTTTATGGTATCGCACCATATTCCCATGTCCTTCTTCGACTTCTCATTACCCTTCTTGTGTTGTGGCTTGGACTTGTTTTCCTGAGAGTGGCCATGTTTTCTTTGTCCCTTATTGTGTGGGTTGGGGTCGTCTTTTCCCTGCTTCGACTGTGAGGAGTTTGCAGATCCAAACTCTCACCTCTTCTGCTTAAATTTCTAATAGATCTTGACAAGATATATATAAGTCGTACACAATGATGTGATGTCCAGAAAATCCATTTTTGTTTGAATGTATATGTTCAAACAATCACGGTATTTGAGCACCAGATGTTTCTCATATTCTTTGATAACCAATTTGGTGTGCAAGGTATGGAAAATATCGGTGAAATTTGGTACTATATGGTCCCTTTCCTGACGTAGGGTGGTCCATCTAGTGTACTGGTCCTTGTAGCTTCCAACAGGGTAGTATGGTTCTTTAATGGAATCCCGAAAGAAATCCCATGTAGGGGTGACCGCAAATATTGCAGATTCCTCTATGGCCCTTTTCTCAGAGTAAGTATCCCATAGGTCCTTAACATGGGGGACGACCTTAAGAAGTGAAAAAGTAATATTTTCCCTATTGAAAAAATTGTGGAGAGAAAAATACCCTTCGTGCATATTCAACTATTTATCTACAACATCTGCATCTACCAGACCTTCAAATAATGGAATATCAAAATTTACATGTACCTTGAAGGGGGTTGCATGGATGCTTGATGAAGATGCTTCTCCTATAGGTAGTCGCCAAAGGATCTGTGCAAATTTGTCCATCATTTCATTCATTTGTTGTGCAAAGGATTCCTTGAGCAACATTTTAAAAGGATCTCCTGCTCCATCATATTTATTTCCATCCCCCATGGGTTATTGTCTGGCTCTATGCAGTCAATCTTGCAAATGCTCTATTGGTTCAAGTCTCAACTTCTTGTACCTAGATCTTGTCGGGGACATGCACGAAGAAAAATAAATGAAGAGCATACCGCTCTGATACCACAGATCTGAATTTAGGAGTGGAACAAACTGATTAACAGACTGAATACAATAAACATGGAGATATGAAGAACAACACAAATATCCAGTGAACAATATCTTCTATTGAATAAGTGAAATAGGCAGAAATTGTAAAACTGCGGAACTGAAACAACTTGCTTGAATGGAGGTAGCTATCTCTAATAAGAGATGTGGCTGCCACGTGCATCCGTCCGAGAAGAATGATTACAATGAGGATCTAGAGGCATTTTTAACATTACTCATGAATTCCAAAACCCTAGACATCCAAAAACCTAACCCTAGGATATGAAACACCAAAAGTCATGTGGGTCCCGATGGGTAAGTTGGTACCTCAACTTCTCGGGGTCGTAAATTTTGCATACAACCTGCGTTTAGGCACATGATAGCTCATTGGAAAGGTATTTTCGAGAACTACACATTGTTCCATAAAACTCTAACTGCGTCTATAGTTTGATTGTGGCAAGCCAAAAAAACAATTTTTAGGGCCCCAAAACGGCCTTGGAAGTACAGAAAGATGTGATGACATGAAAACATCCAAAATAAGCCAGTTGGATTAGGTGGGATGCCACCAGTCTCCTCCTGGAATATGTTTAGGGCTTCATACAATCCCGAAAGTGTAGAACCCACAATTACAAATAATTACAAAAGAACGTGTTGAACTAAAAACTGTCAAGAGGAGCCAGTTGGAATAGGTGGGTGGCCACCAATATCCACCTGGATCACTGGTTTTGGACATTCTGTTTTAATTGGTGAGATATGATTCTAGGTATGGGGAACACCTTTCTCCTAACTCAAGAAATATTAACCTATTTAAAGTGGAGAAAAATTTGTTATATTTATCAGACTAAAGGATCTCTTTGGTCGGGCACAATCTGCTCACAGTGGAAAGGAAGTGTTAGCCTTGGACTCATGGGAGATCAGGTAAAAGAATGGGACATTTTCTGAAGGCTTTGATTGGCTCTGGGATACATTTACAGGATAGAACTGATGAGATAAAATAGATCATGGAAGACAATTTGGGCACTCTTTCTGTCAAAAATGTTTATAATGCCTTAGCATCAACACTTTGGCATCAACCCATTGGTGGTTGGCGAAAAATATTGTGGACCCGGGACTTTGCACCCAAAATAAAATTATTCATTTGGTTATCTATGGAAAACAAAATACTTACTTGGGATAATTTACAATGAAAAGGTTGGAATGGGCCTAGTATATTCCCTTTATGTTCAAAGAAGCCCGAGACAATTAAGCATTTACTGGTAAATTGCTATTTTACTCATCAAGTCTGGCACATGATTAAAAAAGCTCTTAAATTAAAGAATGGTTGGGAAGGAGATACTCTTAATGATTGCTATGAAATTTGGATCAAGCAGGTGTCCATGTACCCTACTCTGCCATCTATTATTAGTTGGCATGTATGGTTGGAATGTAACAAAGTATTATTTGAAAATGGAAGACCTTCTATCTGTTCGGTTGTTTTCAAGTATCTTGGAGGAGTTAACAGACATTTTGATAAATATAAAGTGACAAAATCTAGATCCATTATGACTTTATCCAAAGATATTTTTACAGTGGACTGGTTCGACAGATCAACTCAAACAAATGGTCAACAAAGTGGAGCAGGAGGGGTGCTTAGGATCAATGAACAGTCGATCTATAAGTGGACTTTCAACTGTGGTCTAGGTACAAATACTAGGGAAGAACTATTGGGAGTTTGGGAAACCCATAACACTAGCTTCACAGTTGCATATCATGGATCTTCAAGTTTTTGGAGACTCCAGAATTATCATTGATCGATTGAACTACAAAGGGAAGTTGTAGGTAATCTCTTTGGATTTATAGAATGATAGAATCAAAGAACACAACAAAACGTTTAGAACTATTAGCTACTCTCACATTTACAGAGAATTTAACAAGTACGCGGAGATTCTATCCAAGAAGGCTCTCCAGATGCAAGAAAGAAATATAACTTTTAACCAGTTGGAAGAAGGAAAGGAGGGTCCCACCCTGTACTTAAACCTATATTAGATCACATTTGGTGAAAGTATTATTCCTTTTGGAAGAATCTATCCATTACATAGAGAGATAGATGTTGTTTTTGGGTTCATAATGTTGGGGTTTTGGTTTTTGGTTTAATGTGGGGGAAAATTTGATTTCTTGTTGTTTTCATTATATTTCATACAAACTGTGTGTTGGTACTAGTTTTTTATGGTTATATTCTATATTACTCTCTGACTACTGTGGATATGGATGGTATTTTCCTTTGTATTTGACTACTTCAAGGGAAAACCTCATCTTTGAAAGGCTTGATGTCGTAGGGGAAATGACATTGTTGGCTAACACGAAGATCTCTTCCTTGGTGAAGCCAATCGATTTTGTAGGGATGCGAGTGCGGTGTTGTCGATAGGTCCAACCGCTTGGCGACCTCTATTGAGATCAGGTTATTCTGACTATCACTATTGACAATGAAACGAATCAGGGCCCCCTTTACCCACATCTGTGAGTGAAAGAGGTGTTCTCCTTCCTCTAGTTCTTCTGGTTCGCTTGGTTGGACTTTGGTTGTAGAAATAGTGGCACTAGGTTCAACATCGATAATCTTCTTCCCTCCTTTTGTATTTGATTTGGAGTAATAATCGACCTCTGACTTAGAATCTGCCAGCTCGACCACAAGTGACTGCTTGGAGCATCATTCTTCGGTGTTGTGCCAAGGGATTTTATGGTATCACACCATTTTCCCATGTCCTTCTTCGACTTCTCATTACCCTTATTGTGTTGCGGCTTGGACTTTTTTTCCTGAGAGTGGCCATATTTTCTTTGTCCCTTATTGTGTGGGTTGGGGCCGCCTTTTCCCTGCTTCGAGGAGTTTGCAAATCAAAACTCTCGCCTCTTCTGCTTAAATTTCTGATAGATCTTGACAAGATATCTATAAGTCGTACAAAATGATGTTATGTCCAGAAACTCCATTTTTGTTTGAATGTATCTATGCAAACAATCATGATATTTGAGCACCATATGTCGCTCATATTCTTTGATACCCAATTTGGTGTGAAAGGTATGGAAAATATCGGTGAAATTTGGTACTGTATGGTCCCTTTCCTGACGTAGGGTGGTCCATCTAGTGTATTGGTCCTCGTAGCTTCCAACAGGGTAGAATGGTTCTTTAATGGAATCCCAAAAGGAATCCCATGTAGTAGTGACCACAAATATTGCAGATTCCTCTATGGCCCTTTTCTCAGAGTAAGTATCCCACAGGTCCTTAACATGGGGGACGACCTTGAGGAGTGAAAAAGTAATATTTTCCCTATTGAAAAAAATATGGAGAGGAAAATACCCTTCGCGCATATTAAACTATTTATCTACAACATCTGCATCTACCAGACCTTTAAATAATGGAATATCAAAATTTACATGTACCTTGAAGGGGGTTGCATGGCCGCTTGATGAAGATGCTTCTCCTATGGGAAGTTGCCGAAGGATCTGTGCAGATTTGCCCATCATTTCGTTTATTTGTTGTGTAAAGGCTTCCTTGAGAAACATTTTAAAAGGATCTCCTGCTCCATCATATTTATTTTTGTCCCCCATGGGTTGTTTTCATGCTCGGCACAGTCGATCTTGAAAAGGCTCTACTAGTTCGAGTCCCGACTTCTTGTACCCAGATCTTGTCGGGGACATGCACGAAGAAAAATAAATGAAGAGCATACCGCTCTGATACCACTGATCCAGATTTAGGAGCGGAATGAACTGATTAACAAATTGAATACAATAAACATAGAACAACACAAATATCCATTGAATAATATCTTCTATTGAATAAGTGAAATAGGATGAAACTGTAAAACTACGGAACTGAAACAACTTGCTTGAATGGTGGTAGTCATCTCTAAGAAGAGATGTTGCTGGCACGGGCATCCGTCTGAGTAGAATGATTAAAATGAGGATCCAGAGGCATTTTTAACCTTACTCATGAATGCCAAAACCCTAGACATCCAAAAACCTAACCCTAGGAGATGAAACACCAAAAGTCACGTGGGCCCCGATGGGTAAGTTGGTACCTCAACTTCCCGGGGTCGTAACTTTTGCATACAACCTGCATTTTAGGCACGTGATAGCCCGTTGGAAAGGTATTTTCGAGAACTACTCATTATTCCATAAAACTCTGACTCTATCTACAGTTTGATTGTGGCAAGCCAAAAAAACATTTTTTAGGGCCCCAAAACAGTTCTGGAAGTACAGAAAGATGTGATGACATGAAAACATCCAAAATAACCCAGTTGGATTAGGTGGGATGCCACCAGTCTCCTCCTAGAATATGTGTAGGGCTTCAGACAACCCCGAAAGTGTAAAACCCATAATTACAAAGAATTACAAAAGAACGTGTTGAACTAAAAACTGCCAAGAGGAGCCAGTTGGAATAGGTAGGTGGCCACCAATATCCACCTAGATCATTGGTTTTGGATATTCTGTTTTAATTGGAAAGGATATGATTCTGGGTATGGGGAACACCTCTCTTCTAACTCAATAAATCTTAACTTCTTTAAAGTAGAGAAACATTTGCTATCTTTATCAGGCTAAAGGATCTCTTCGGTCGGGCATAATCTGCTCACAATAGAAAGGAAGTGTCATCCTTGGAATCATGGGAGATCAGGCAAAAGAATGGGACATTTCTGCAGGGCTTTGATTGGCTCTGGGATACATTTACAGGACAGAACTGACGAGCTAAAATGGATCGTGGAAGACAATTTGGGCACTCTTTCTGTCAAAAATGTTTATAATGCCTTAGCATCAACACTTTGGCATCAACCCATTGGCGGTTGGCGGAAAATATTGTGGACTTGGGACTTTGCACCCAAAATAAAATTATTCATTTGGTTATCTATGGAAAACAAAATACTTACTTGGGATAATTTACAATGCAAAGGTTGGAATGGGCCTAGTATATTCCCTTTATGTTCAAAGAAGCCCGAGACAATTAAGCATTTACTGGTAAATTGTTATTTTACTCATCAAGTCTGTAACAGGATTAAAAAAGCTCTTAAATTAAAGAATGTTTGGGAAGGAGATACACTGAATGATTGCTATGAAATTTGGATCAAGTAGGTGTCCATGTACCCTACTCTGCCATCTATTATTAGTTGGCATGTATGGTTGGAACATAACAAAGTATTATTTGAAAATGGAATACCTTCTATCTGTTCGGTTGTTTTCAAGTCTCTTCGAGGAGTTAACAGAAATTTTGATAAACATAAAGTGACAACTTCCAGATCCATTATGAATTTATCCAAAGAGATTTTTACAGTGGGCTAGTTTGACGGAGCAGCTCAAAGAAATGGTCAACAAAGTGGAGCAGGAGGGGTGCTTAGGATCAATGAACAATTGGTCTATAAGTGGACTTTCAACTGTGGTCTAGGTACAAATACTAGGGCAACACTATTGGGAGTTTGGGAAACCCATAACACGGGCTTCACAGTTGCATATCACAAATCTTCAAGTTTTTGGAGACTCCAGAATTATCATTGACCGGTTGAACTACAAAGGGAAGTTGTAGGTAATCTCTTTGGATTTCTAGAAAGATAGAATTAGAGAACACAACAAAACGTTTATAACTATTTTCTACTCTCACATTTACAGAGAATTTAACAAGTACGCAAACATTCTATCCAATAAGGCTCTCCAAATGCAAGAAGGAAATATAACTTTTAACCAGTTGGAAGAAGGAAAGGAGGGTCCCACCCTGTATGTAAACCTCTATTAGATCACATTTGGTGAAAGTATTATTCCTTTTGGATGAATCTGTCCATTACATAGAGAGATAGATGTTGTTTTTGGGTTCATAATGTTGGGGTTTTGGTTTTCGGTTTAATGTGGGGACAAATTTGGTTTCTTGTTGTTTTTGTTATATTTCGTACAACCTATGTGTTGGTACTAGTTTTTTATGGTTATCTTCTATATTAATCCCAGACTACTATGGAGATGGATGGTATTTTCCATTGTGTATATTTATATATATAATATAATGAGAAAGTTTATGTTGGAAAAAAGTGGCTATTGTTTTTAGTCCCTATCTATGGTAGGTGATTATTGTTTTCAACTTTTTAATAAGTTTGATATGAGTTTTTTTATATTTTTCTTTGAATTATGATAAAAATATAAGGATGTGGTTATGTTTTTATCATTGTGATTTAAATATATGGATGTGTTTACTTTTTGTGAATAGAAATTAGAAAAAAGAAACTTGAGTGTCATATTTCTTCACTAATTTTTACTTTTGTTATAATTCTTATAACATGTGGAGAAATTATATTTATTAATAACGATGTCGAATAGAGAAGTATCAACATGATGGATGATACCTCTATATATATGGATTCATTATAACTATGAACACATAGAGCAACTCTAAACACTTCCATCAAATTGCAGTGGATGAATATTGTTTCCCTTGCACCCTTGAAAGTGCTTAATAGAACCAACTAGGGTGGCCTCTACACCCTTGAATCCCTCCTCTTCTTTCGCAATGATTCTCACCTCGAGCACACAAATTAACTCCAACATCCCCATACTCATAGGTTACAAATCGTCTCCTTTTCCAACCAAAAATTGTTATTTGACTACTTCCATGGAAAAATCAACTCCATTGATCCCATACAATGCGTCCTGAAACTTGTCATCAAGGAATACCATCCCAAGGATCCCAGATTTTTCAATAAGAGACTTTGGACAAAGTGATCCAAAAAGGATCCAGATAAGGCTAAGAATAACTCATAACTCCAGAGGCAACTCAGAGCGCTCAGAATGGCTTTACTAGACAGAGAAAGGGAAAAAATTCAAAGTTCTCAAAACTCAGTGAAAACAGAGTGATCGTGAATAGAGCGTCGTAATATTTCTAACGACGCAAACGGATCGTCAAACTGAGTTACGGTTTGAAAGATATTCACGGTCAAAGATGTGGTCAACCAGGACCAGTCAGCAGGGGACACCTCATCGTTTGTACCACTGATGTCAGCAATTGACATGGCAGGGTGACATCATCATACATATGTTGACATCATCATGCCACGTGGAAGCACCATAGGATGCCACATGTCACCCACCATTGGACTTTTCAGGTGTCCACGTGGGCCAATAAAAAAAGTGCCACATGGCACCCCCGTGAGACACCATGTGGCATCATCCAAGAAGCATCACATGTCTCATACAGTGACTGGGAATGACATCAAGCGTACATGTGGACCAACGAGAAGATTCCATGTGGCCCAATCATCGAGCGACACGTGGCATCTCCGATTTTCTTAAAGACAACCCGTATCCGAAAATTCAAAATGGACAATGGTGGGACCCTGCCAAATCTGGTGGAGGTCCTCCATATCTGGTGACTATCGTCGAATGTAGAATTCACTTGCTAAATTTAGTCATATTTATAACCATAAAAAATAATGGGAGCCCGTGGGGTTTGACCCCAGGAACTCCCCATAACCAACGCCTTAACTCAAGCACCCATACCAATCTACCCAATGATCACATTGTTATATCCATCCACCAAGAATGATTTTAAATCTGGTTTTCTCCAGCCACCGGGGGGACATGAGCGGACATACATCCACAGGAACGGATTTCAAGACAAGTTCTATCATTATTGCAAGTTGTAGCGGGCACAAAAATCGAGATAGATTTTATCTTGGGCCTGGGAGTGCCAGAGTCGTATCAAAGCATGGAGACAACCATTTTTGGGTAATTCGATGCCACAAATACAATGGTGATGTTTGTTTTCTGATTTGAGTATTATTTATGCATCTTGATTTCAAAATGAGATATATTCATGTATTTGCCAAATTCTTTTGTTGAGTTAATAAAAGAGCCTACCCATTTTAGAGCAGGACCCGGAGACATAGTCCACCAGGGACGAACTCTGTTATCAAGTTTTTATGTTCAGGTCTGATGCTTATGTCTCTTCATTTCTAAACTTCCCTTATTTAATGGTGCATTTTAATTTATTCTCATTTAATACAAATCTTTATAAGTCACAATGAAAAGATCTCGGATCATGTTGGCACCAGAGCAGTCATCTTTGACTTGAATTGTTGAGTGTGAATGCTTACTGGGGACAAGCATAAGAAGGGTGAAGGAACTCTAAAGACTTTAAATCCTGAAGTTGGTCATGTATCCAGAAGGAATAAAATGGTAGAAGAGGACAAGTGTGATGAACAGGAGAAAAAATTTCACATGGTCTTTTATCGCATGTCATAAATGGTCGAGTGAATGTATGGAGATTACGAGAAGAGGATGAAGAAGAAAGGGAAGAAAAATGAAGCAAATGTAGATGATGATGCTTCGATAAACCAAGGGGTTGGAGGAGATCCTCCCGAGCCTCCATCTTCACCTTCGAGTTCTAGTTCTTCTTTTTCTAAGAATTCTCATCATTCTCATCATTCTAGCCATAAAGCCTCTTTTAAGAAACCATTATTAAAGCTTGATGTAAAATTTGCTTTACCTATGTTTAATGGAGATGCTAATCCTGAAAAGATAGATAATTGGATCCGACAGGTTGAAGTGTATTTTCATGTACAACATATTGATGAAGAGGAAGTTAAAGTGCAATTGGCTTCTCTTCTGTTGGAAGGCACTTCTCTCGTATGGTGGGAGAGCAAGATTCATGACGGAAGTAAGTGTGGTAAGCTTCTTTCCTCATGGTCAAAATTTAAATCAGTGATTAGGAAGCAATTTATCCATTAGGGTATTTACATAAAGCAATGATGGAATGGAAAACCTTAAAGCAAAGTAAAGGACAAACTGTACAAAGTTTCACAGAATAATTTAGGAAGAAATCTCTTGCATTGAACATTCCTTTAGATTCTTATGAGACTTTAATGAAGTATATTGGTGCACTTCATAGTTATATTCGACATACTTTGCTCTTGTTTAACCCCACTAGTCTTGACGAATTTTGTGTGCAGGCCACTCACCTAGAGAACAGGAGGAAACATGTTCAAGAAGATCCCACAAATAAACCTTCCAATTTCCCAAAGAATATTTTTAATAAGTTTAAAAGGAAGGACAAGAAGACCGCTACAGTGTTGAGAGAAGGAGGAAAACCATCTTTCACTCATTGCAAGAAGAGTGGTCACGATGAAGAAACTACATCCAGAAAAGAAACCAAAACAATTCAGTGGAAAGGTGAAGACAAAGATCGTTGCTATAGTACAACAAGATCTTGGTTTTGATTCAGGGGAAGAAGGAAATATCACAACAGTTGGAGTACAAGGTAAAGATTCTCTTCATGCTAGTTCTAGTTCCAATGATGAATCTCATGTTGATGAACGAAAGAGGAATGAGTTATTTCACATAAGAGTTGTATCTAAACATACTAAGATAGATACATTATTTGATCTGGGTTCTCAAGCAAACTTAATATCTGAAGCACTTGTCAAGAAAATGGGTCTTGAAATGAAACCACATCTGAAACCGTATCCTCTTGGTTGGGTATGGGACAAAGAAAAACTTAATGTCACCAAACAATGCAGGCTAAGATTTGCTATTGCTTCAAAATTGATTGATGAAGTTAATTTGGATGTTGTACCACTTGATATATGTGGCATAGTGTTGGGAAGTCCTTATCTTTATGATGGAAAAACAATCTTCTTTCAACATGAGAAAAAATACCAAATTACTAAGGGGGGAGTGGAATATATTGTTAGAGCTCACAACATGAGGGTAAATACAACACTTGTTAGTGCAAGACAAATGAAAATACTCATAAACACTAATAAGAGATATGTATTGATGTTCGTCAGAGAGAAAGATGTCGAGACATCCGATGCTTTCTAACGGTGTGATCCATATCATAAAAAGGAATTAATTGATATTGTTTCTAAGTATGATGATATTTTTCAGGAACCAGATGGATTACCTCCTAAGAGGGAAATCCAACATGAGATACGTATTCAACAGGATTGTCCTTTGCCTAATGTGGGCATGTACAAGATGTCAATTGTGGAGATGAAAAAGATCAAGAAGAAGGTACATGGATTATTGGATCAAGGGGTCATCATCCCCAGTTCATCTCCTTGTGGTTCTCTGATCATGATGGTGCCAAAGAAGGATGACACATGGAAAATGTGTATCGATTACCGGGCCTTAAATAAAATCATGGTGAAAAATTAATACCCTCTTCCTCGCATAGATGATTTACTTGATCAATTGAAGAATGTTGTATATTTCACTAAGTTGGATTTGCACAGTGGATATCATCAAATCAAAGTCTTAGAAAAAGATGCATGGAAAAATGCCTTTAAAACTGAACAGGGATTGTTTGAGTAGTTGGTTATGTCGTTTGGGCTTTGTAATGCTTCGACGACTTTCATGCGTGTGATGAATGATGTATTCAGGCCTTTCATAGATGAATTTGTGATTGTATATTTAGACAACATTCTTGTTTTTAGCGGGACATGGGATGAGTATATGAGGCATGTAAAGCAAGTATTGGATACTTTGCAAAGGGAAAAGTTGTATGTAAAATTGTCTAAATGTGAATTTGGCAAGACTGCACTTGTATACTTAGGTCATATTGTAGGAGGAGGACAATTAAAAATTGACCTTTCCAAAATTGATGTAATTGTAAATTGTCCTGAGCCAAAAAGTGTAACCGAAGTTCGAAGCTTCTTAGGTGCAGTCCAGTATTGGAGGAGATTCATTCCCAACTTATCCTTCATAGAAGCTCCTTTGCATACCTTAACCAGTGTGAAGAACACTTTTCAGTGGGAAGGAAAGCAACAAAAAGATTTCGACACTTTGAAGGGAAAGATCAATACCGCACCAATATTAGCACTATCGAATCTTCAATAGCCTTTTGAAATCGAGACAAATGCCAACGGATACGCCATGGGTGCAGTACTAATGAAATATCGTAAGCCTATCTGTTACCACTCTGGAATTTTTAACCAAGTTGTTGTTAACTAACCTACATATGATAAAGAGTTGTATGCATTAGTCCAAAGTGTAAAGAAATGGAAGCCCTACTTGTAAGGGAAGGAAACCATCATCCATATGGATCACCATCCCTTACAGTATCTTCAAGCACATACCAAATTGCAACAATCTCATCACTACAGGTGAATGGGTTTTCTACAACAGTTTCACTTGGTAATCAAGTACAAAAATGTTACAAGTAACAAGGTAGTTGATATGCTTTCTAGACCTCCTATTACTGCTTCTATTATTTCGAAGAATTCTTATTTATCTCATGATAGGTATATAGAACAATATGCCATTGATGAAGATTTTAAAGAAGTATATACGAAGCTAACCCTTGGTGCACAGGTAGAGAACTATTGTCTGCAAGGAAAGTTACTTTACCATCTTGGAAAGCTATGTATTCCTACAAGTGAATGAGTCCATGTAATACGAGAAGCTCATACTTCTCTTGTGTCTGGGAATTTTGGGGTAGGAAAAACTATGGCTCATTTACAGAGGTTTTGTTACCGTCCTCAAATGAAAGAAATTGTAACTAAATATGTAAAGGGGTGTGTGATTTGTTCTACTTGCAAGCCCACTAATAGAAAAATGGGGCTATACTCACCACTTCCTATTCAATCCCATCCATGGGAAAGTATATCCATGGATTTTGAAGGGGGTTTACCCATGACCAAAGGGGGTCATGATTATTTGTATGTTGTAGTGGATAGGTTCAATAAGATGTGTATCTTGATGCGTTGTAAAAATAAGATCACTACTGAGTAGACTGCTAATCTCTTCTTTCAATATGTTTGGGTTCACTTTGGATTACCCACATGTATCATCTCGGATTGAGATACTCCATTCCTTGGGGACTTTTGGACTAGATTGTGGAGAATGATGGACACCAAATTGAAGAGGAGCACTTATTTCCATCCACAGACCGATGGAAAGAACAAGGTGGTAAACTGAACAATGGTACTTTTTCTTCAAGGCTACTGTAGCAAGTGTCCCAATGTATGGGATGAATAGATACCCTATGTACAACATGTGTACAACCGAGATTTACATTCCTCCACTCAGAGTTCACCTTTTGAGACATGTTTTGGGTACTTACCAAAGGTTCCTTTGGACTTGATGTACATGAGAGATGCCGATGTAAATGAAGATCGAATAGAGGAAAGAGCCCGCAATTTCATCCAGAGGATTCAACAGATACACCAGGAATTCAAGGAACATTTGGAGAAAAGTCAAGAACAATATAAATATCAACACGAAAAGCACAGGGTTGATCATAAGTTCCAAATCAGAGACCGGGTATGGCTTCACATAAAGAAGGAGTGATTGAAGGGTGAAGGCAAGAAACTCAAGACCATTCGTTATGGACCCTTCACTATCTTAGAGAAAAGTGGTACCAATGCTTTTCGTCTGGATCTTCCACCTTATATGCAGATTAACTCAGTTGTGAACATTCAGAAATGGAAACTTTTTTAGCCTCCCATGATCATGAATCAAGATGAGGAATTTTCAATTCCAACAGTTGATGAGTTTGCACATGAGTACTTGGATGAGCTACAGGAAGATATTATCCTGGACATGAGGATGAGGACTTCTTGTAGGGGTGATGTTGATTATATTCGAGTAGGCTTAAAAGGAACCCATACAAGCAAGGAAAAGTGGATTGAGAAGGACAAAGTGAGGGATCTCTTCCCTCACTTACCAATTGATTGATGAAAGATTTTAGTGGTCCAAAAATCTCTCAATAGGAAGGCATGATAAAAGAAGGATCCATAAAAGGATAAGAATAACTCAAAACTCACAGAGGCAACTCAGAATGCTCATAATGGATTCAACAGACAGAGAAAGGGAAAAAAATGAAGTTCTCAAAACTCAGTGAAAATGGCATGATCGCAAAGAGTGCGTCACAAGATTTCTAACGATGCAAACAACTCATCAAACAGATTTACGGTTTGAAAGGTATTCGCGGTCAACCAGGACCAGTCAGCAGGGGAAACCTCATCATCTGTATTGTTGACGTCAGCAACTGACATGGTGGGGTGATGTCATCATATGGATTTTGACATCAGCATGCCACATGGAAGCACCACAGGTTTCCACGTGTCACCTGCCATTTCACTTTTCAGGGGTGCACATGGGCCAATCAGAAAAGTTCCATGTGGCACCCCCAGGAGATGCCACATGGCACTGCCATGTGGCACTACCATGTGGCACCATCCAGAGAGTGCCATGTGTCTCGTACAGTGACTAGGCATGACATCAAGCATACATGTGGACCAAATAGAATATGCCATGTGGCCCAATTAGCGGGTGACACGTGGCATCCTCGATTTTCTCAAGGACAACCCATATCCAAAAATTCAAAATGGATAATGGAGGGACCCCGCCAAATCCGGCGGAGGTCCGCCATATTTGGTGACTACCACCAAATGTAGAAATTTGATCGCTAAAGTTATTCAGAGTTATAACCATACACCAAAATGGATCCTGTGGGGTTTGACCCCGAGACCTCCCCATAACCAACACCTTAACTCTAGCACCCATACCAATCCGCCCAACGGTCACATTGTTATATATGTCCACCAAAAATGCTTTTAAAGCTGGGTTTCTCCATCCACCAGGGGGAGAGGCATGGTCGTACATCCGCGGGAATGGATTTCGAGACAAGTTCTGTCATTATTGCACGTTGCAGCGGGCACAGAAACCGAGACAAATTTTCTCTTGGGCTTGGGAGTGCTAGAGTCATATCGGAGCATGGAGACAACCACTTTTGGGTAATTCGATGCCACAAATCCAATGGTGATGTTTGTTTTCTAATCTAAAAATTATTTCTGCAGATTGATTTCAGAAGGAGATATATTCATGTATTTGCCAAATTCTTTTGTTGTGTTAATAAAAGAGCCTACCCATTTGAGAGAAGGACCCAGAGACGTAGTCCACCAGGGACGAACTACGTTATCAATTTTTTTGTTCATATATGATGCTTATGTCTCTTCATTTCTAAGCTTCCCTTCTTTAATGGTGCACTTTAATTTATGCTCACTTAATACAATTCTTTATAAGTCACGATGAAAAGATCTCGGATCACAAATGCAGATGGAAATGGGTCTCCAAAAAAAACAGGTAAAGTCAAAAAATATCCCTAGGATCGATTGGATTGAGTTGTAGTGCCACATTTGTTTCTACTTGTTTGACAGACTAGATTTTATTATTTGAAGGAATTTGTTTACAAAATGACCCTATTTATTGACTTGTATTATGATGATGAAACTCAAATTTTTAATTATTTGATTGGATTTAAGTGATTATTTTTAATGGGTTCATTAAATGTTTTTATGATAACTTGGATGGATTAAAATTAAATTGATGTGACATAACTTACATTGTCGATCCATATGATTATGGCACTTTGAAATGAAAATGTTGGATACGTTAACTTGCAAATGCTACTGATGGTTTTCCTAGTGTGACAGGAAAGTCACAAGTGTGTATTGACGTGGGATTGTGTCAACATTATATTAAACTCTGGATCAAGTCAAGGTAATATAATATGTTATATGGTTAATGATATGCCTTGATTTTGGTTATGGAACAATTTGATGTCTTGATTGTAATGTGTGCAGGCACATGGAAAATTCTTTCATATCAATCCACATATGGGTAATGGGGTTGTACGGAAGTGTACAAGGTACCATCATGAGAGGAGGAACATCATTTATGTTGCCACCTACTAGAACTTATTTTTAATGACCTAGGTTGAAAATCTAGTGACACTTTTATTTAGAGGTTGCACCCTAGTGTGAGGGTAGGCCATGGATTCAGTCACTCATGAGGTTTAACTGAGGGTTGTGTAATAAGGTGTATATATATAAATTTGCGTCAGAGAAAATCAACATTCAAAATAGATACAAAAATTGGTTCAAGGATGATAAGATCTGCTACTACTATCTAGCTGGTAAACATATATGTGTCCAGAATATACAATCAGTGAACATTGCTACAAAATACCTTAATAAATTGTCCTAACAAGAAGATACATTTGAAATACATCTATCAATGAACAGATTCATGGTCTGGTGCTTCTTGTACTTCATCTTGGTCTGCTTCATTCCCTTAAATTTCCATGGGATCTATTTCATGTTCTCCCTGCTATTTAATCGTTGAAGCTTGGTTTATGGATGTCGATTGAGACTGGAAATACAACACAATTTTCCTTAACTGCTAACATTATTGTTCCAAAAGTTCAATTCATCGAAGGAGTGATGAAACAATCTAGTCCAAAGTCCCTACCCTGCCTGTCACTTATCGAAGATCCACACTATTTCCATCAATCATTTCTTCATGCTGATGCAAAATGTGTTTTATGTCACTCCAAGAAGGGATCATATTGTGAATCGATTTTTGTCCTGAACTATCAATTATTTGATCTGAGAAAACCCAATGTTTGAGGATGATTGTGTTCACTATAACAAATCACTCTTTATCTGTCATCTTCCTCCCAATTTCCAATTGCTTTTTTTCACCATTGCCCTGACTTCCTGCCAAATTTCCTTTGTGCCTGGACATCCACAAATTATAGATTAAAAAACCCCTAGAGGCCTGTGAGAAATGAAGGAAAGGAAAAAGCTCATATTAAAGGATCCAAAACCTCGAAAGAGGGTCAAAAATCCAAGAGGACAAGGGAAGTGACACCACAACACAAGAAAAACCTCTAACGGAGTAACCCAAAACCACAAAAATGAGCAAGCCCTCTATGGAAAAAGACACAGAGACACTAAATAGATGAACAATATCATAGTTGGCAGAATATACTTGAGGGAAACTGATAGGAAATCACCACCCAAAACCAAACAAAGAATTTAAAAACCAATAAATTGAACTTAAGACACTAGAGTCTAGCCACCACAATACTTCGACCAGAATTAAAAGTAAGCCACAAAGGACTTAGCAATTCATGATTAGAATACAAAAGAACAAAAGATTGCAAATTATGATGACTAAGATCCGGGATGGGCCTAGGCAGACTAAAATCCAAATCTAGCATTGGATGAGCAATGACCAGTATGGCCACCAACCCTCCACAAAAATATTCCTCAATTCTAAATCCAAGACGCTCCACCCTGTACCAACCTAAGACACCACCAAAGGCATATAAAGAACATGTCGTCTTGCTCCCAATAAATCCCTCACATACATCGGATTTAATACACTCCTCGAATTCAAAAGAGACCATAAATGTGATATGTCTCCACTTCAGTGATAGGATCGGCCAAAGAAACATCCAAAACAATGTTCCTTCCATTACATTATGGGATGTGAAGCCATTGCCACCTCCTATTCAAGATAAGTTTTTGTTTGTCTAACCTTGAGCCCATCTTTGCACATTTGTCTACTTCACCATTGAGATATCGTTTAATATGAAACAAAGAGTATTCTTCAAAAAACTTTAATATAAAGAGAGATCGATAAATAATGTCGATGATCACATTGCTCCCAATACTCGATTTTTTTACTAAACCCCTTATTATTAGCATGGAGTCACCAAGGACTATCAACCTAGTTATTCCAAGAGAGATTATCAAATTAATGCCTTCAAACAAATTGTAAGCCTCTACTTGATTATTTGACATTGTTCCTAGATCCAAAGCATAGCGAGCAACTATATTTCCTCTAGGATTGTTCAAAATCCCCCCCAAACTGCCACCCTATAGTTTATTCATTTTAATATAAAGAAAAAGTTAATTAAATGGATAGTAATATGATTGAGCATATAGGTTATTCAATATCTCATTAAAAAGAGAAATAAATTAGTTTAATTAAAATCCATTATAAGATAAATACATATTAGAATGTGCATACAAATAAAATAATTTTAATTAATTGTGCACCCTTAAATCAAGGAGAAAAAAGAGAAACAAGGAATTCAAATTCAAATAGAAGTGTAGGAAAAGAAAAATGGGTTGAGATATTATAAAGAGCGTTAATAAATAACTAAAGTATTAATTGTCACCTAACACATTGTATTGAGGAGGCTTCTTAGCTATAAAAGGATGGCACCTCCCTCATTTTCTATTTGATATATCACTGCTTGTACACTTTCATTTATTGTCCCATTACACGGTCTAAAAACTTTCTTACAACATCTAGTGCTTGGTTATATTCATTGGTTATGGACACATGAATGGGAATTATCTATGATGAATACTTTTTGCACAAATTCCCCACATAACTAAGCAATTTCTTTCAATGGTGTTTGTGTTTTCCATATGGTACATGTTTGAATTCATGGTTTGATAAGAGTGCACAATTTCCCTTGTGCAATTTCATTGGTTAACGTTGGCATTTATTTCATGGATGGATGATGATGAATGGTGAATAGTACATTTCTTTGTTACATTGATTAATTTGAATGGAATGCACTTTATGTTCCAAGAATTTTCAATTGAGAATTATTATCTAAGTTATATTTACATTGATCTCATCATCAATTAATATTCTTGGCTTCTCTTCTGTCGTACTTGGTGTGCTTTACCCTTTAGAGAAGATAGAAACTCTAAGTCAAACCAAGTCATGAACCCTCCCCTTCCAAACACAATGATAGGACTTAGTCTTAATCCTTTAGGAATACCCTCATTAGGTTAGAAACCCTAGCCTTAAAGTGAAGAGGCAAAGCCATTGGGGTAACAATGGGTGGCTTTCCTAGTTGTTGCCCCAAGCTCTCCTTCACATGGCAGGATTTTCTCATAGTGAGATTTTGAGTGGTAAGATTTTGGAGTCGTTGTTGGGAATAAATTCCATTCCCTGGGTATCTGAAGTTTGGCTTCAACAAAAATTTTGATAAGTAGGATTCAAATGTTTTTGTTAAGTTTACTCATTTGTAAACTCCATTGAAGGGAAGAATTCCAATTCCCTTAGAGTTTTTAAAGGATTTTTTGCTTGTGGGATTAAGGACGTAGAATTCTCTTGGCTTTGAAGAATTCACCTTGAAAACTCCACTCCAATTTGGTATAAGATAAAAAGTTGAAGCATGGGAAAATTGGAATGCTTAAATTATGTGTGTGCTCCACTTAATTTCTCAAACATTTTGAGATCTCCAAATAAAATTTATGATTTATAATTGTTTGAGTTGGTTGGTTTGTTTCATGGAAATCATAAGTCAACCTTGTCACACATTGTCTCTTTCATCAAGGTTATGAATGAACCTCATATTATCCACAAGGATGTTTGGATTCATACCTTTATGTGCACTTTGGAAGATAAGACATATGATTGGTTTTAATATGATCTTGTAGGAACAATGACTTCATTGGCATATTTTTTAAGGTCATTCCTTGAATATTAGGAACCTAGTCTTGAAAGTGAGAAAATGGAGATGTGCGTAAGTTGTAAGATAGAAAACCTCCCAAAGGAATAAGAGGTACCCATTGAACCTACCATGGATGATCAATTATTTGATGAAAAATTGAGGGAGGATCACTTCATGAAGAGTATGACCTTATTGAAAATCACATGGATAAAGAGCAAAATCAACTACTTCATGAATCCATCCAAGAAGATGAGTTGAAGGAAATTAAATATGAAGTTAAGGAGACATACTTTGATGATGATAACAACTAAATTTCTTCCCTTCCTTGTGAATACAATAACTTAGCAACTTGCACCCATTCCCAAACTTTTGACAACTTGGAAAGGGAGAAGTTCATTAACCCCTTATTTTTTGAGAACAACCTGGTGGGTCCACTAATGAGGATTACCTTGATGAGAGCCTAGAAGTGATGAATTATTCCCCTTTTCAAAATTTTGAATTCCATGATTCATATTTGGATAATTTTGAAAAGCCAGACTCTGAAGAAGAAACCATGGGATTAGCTTCATATCATGAAACATGCAATGGCCTTGATGACTTTGTCCACATTGCAAGTCATGATTGTGATATAATAAGTTTTTACTTTGAAGGGGATCCCATTTATGATACTAACTATGAGAGTGGAATTGACATGGTTGAACTTGGACCTTATGATGAACCTAATTTAGTAGATGTTGTTGAAGAATCTAGTGATTTAAATCTTAAAGAGAATGAAGTAGAATGGTTGTTGAACAATTTACTTGGTCCTTTGGATTTTTCAGCAACCCAAGGGCATCCAAACACTTACTTGGTCTGCTTTTGTTGAATTTTCATTCTCTGAGTCATTGGGTGATCCATGTTGACTTTTAGATCCTGGAAGTTCATTGAAAAACCTTGTCCTCTTTTATTTTTTTCTCAATTTTCAGTCATCGTTGCACCCTGCTATGAAAACTAGTGCGACGTCATCGCACTATGTCCTTCTACTACTTGCAATGATACCTAAACATCACACTATGTTCTTCTGCTAACTGCGACGATTCCTAAAGAAAATTTTTGAGTGGCAACCAGTCTTTCTTTTTACCCAGATTTTTTTATCTTCGAGTGAATTTTGTGGTCCTGTTGAATGATTATTCACAGCTTGGTTTGCAATTTTTAACTGATCTTGACCATTTCACAAGTTTTAAAAGTATTTTTCATAATCTTCAAAGTTCTATCTTTCACTTATTGTTGCAAGGGTATAATCTTTGGGTTTCATCCTTGAGTGCTTGTCAGTCAAGTTGTTAATGATCTTTTCTGAGTTTTTGATTGTTGTTGATTAGAAAATGATTTACGATTTCATTAAACAAATATTTTTTCTTGCTTTTATACTTTTGGTTGCATTATGAGTTAAGTTTGGGGAATTGCATTGTGAGTACATTCATTTTCTTGAACAACTTTTTCTTTTTCCTTGATTCAAATCTTTGTTTTT
>JZKD02S2291541.1:258731-275467 GCA_000966675.3 Picea glauca
AGTGGCTTAACAACACACTCTGTCACCGACTGTCCTACACCTCGGGGACAAATCTTTGTTTTTATTGAAAAGAAAAAGAATTGAAAATTATCTTTCCATTCGTAGTGTTTACAAGAAACTTTTTGCTTTCTAGATTTTGTTTAAAAGACAAAATTGGAAAATTTGATAGCTTAGATTTTTTTCCATCAAGATTGTTCAAAGTTTAAAGGAATTGTATTTTGCAAATTGTTGTATTCTGGAAAAAACAAAACCTTCTCTCTTATGTAATTAGAGTTCATCGAACAAAAAGATTGCATCTCATCTCTCTTTTCATATTTTTGAGTCAAGGTCAAACACTTCATCAATTTCATCTCTGCTTCCTTTTTGAGTTAAAGAACAACCATTAAAATTAACCATAATTTTAAAATTTATCTAGAAACTTTTATTTTCTAGAACTCTTGTACACCAACATTAGCTAGGGATAGTGCTTTGGAATAGATTGTGAGAAATACTCTCCAAATCATCAAAACAAACAATAGCATCTTATGATAGGGAGAGTTAAATCCACTTGCTACATTTTGTCCTGGGAATCCCTTCTAATACAAGGGTCAATCACAAGGTCACATTAAGGACAACAAAGTTACTCACCCTGCTTTGTTGGCCCTAGTGTAGTGAATGGACATATTATTGGGGGTCACTTGAGAAGAAAATCATGTGCGGACCTTCTCAAGGGATTTTGGGCTTAGATACCCTTCCCTTGCGCATATACCAAACTGTCAACTACTTCCCCAGGAATCATTGTCGTAATTGGTAACCTTAGTAGCCTAGATATTTAGGGTCTTTACACGAGGTGACTGTGGAGGGGAAAGTCTTCACGGTACCTGGAATTGATGTTGGATAAACTCACTTGGGATCCTTGGAGGGTATATCCAGGATTATGTGTGGGAACTTGCACCAGGGTGTAAGTCCATTAAGCAGGTCATCAACGTAAATTTTCCACTCACTTTATCCCAACCCCTTTTTGTCTTTATCTCGCAATGTTAGATTTCATCACCAACTAGTGATTTCAAAATAATAAGGTTTGTTTGCTTGCTTGATATCTAGATTTTATTAGTGAATGTTGTTTGTCTTTTCTAGTTGGCCATAGATTTTTTTTTTACTGTTTATTGGGTGTGGTCAACATCAGTCCTCATCGTTCATGTAGGATGCAAGGATTTCCTCCAGAAGAGTCGGAAGAATATGCCCCCTTTCTTCCTAATTCACTAGAGGGTCCTTCTCTTGAAGGAGAAGTCAATAATGACACATCCTCTAAGATCGGGAGTTCTACTCCATTGGTTGAACCATCACTCCCTATAAATCCATTATTGAATGTTACCCAAGACCTTGTTTTGCTCAAAATAAACTCTTCGAGAGGCATTTTTGTTGAATATTATACTAGAATACCTTCAGGACATTTCGTAGAGTCTGGTGTGGATGAACCACCTTTTCCTAGTGAAGCATTTAGGACCCCGGTTCAAACTTCTGGAATTTTTAATCTCAGTTCAGTCCCAGACTATTCTTTGTGGAGAACTGCCTCATGACGCAATATTTTTGACAAAATCGGTGTTATCGGACTAATCGGTAGGTGCAGACACTAACAGATCTCCCTAGATCCACCTGGATCTAGAACAAAACAGAACAGGACATGACTCTTTCCCTAAGTTACGACCATTGAAATAGCTAGTAAGGAGGAACAAGTGACATACCTTTGTATCGCTTCCTAGAGTCTTTGTTGCTCCCGCTTCGCTCCGGTGCTCTCATGAGGTCAAGACCAAGACAACAGGAACCAACCAAAGTGAATATAACCAAATGTATTCAATCATCAACTTATGTGTATGATCAAGGAATTACACAATAAAGTAAGAATGACTTTATGGGAAAAGGACATGCCACTGTATCATATTAATCAAAAGTAGAAGATACAACCTGATCGCCTTGATGTCGCAAGCTTCCTTTCGGTGACTCTTGGTTCCAACACACACACTTGCTCGATCCTTGCATGAAGAAGATCCAATTCCTCTTGATAGACTTGCTAGAGTCTCCAAGCTCTTGTTCAAGCTAGGTTCTTCACACAATTCCTTCACCAATTATCCAATTAATCTTGCTTAACCTTTTCCATGAGAATCCTATCAATATATAGGAGAGGATGAGATGGTTACATGGATGAGAATGATCCCACCAAATTAGGGAAACCAGTAAAATGATAACCATTCAAATGCCAACCCATTCTCTAGAAGATTCCCTTCTAGAACCCTCAAGACTTCTTCCTTTTTCCAAGCTTGAGAACAAGTTCGCACCCTATATATAGAGAACAGTGTGAGGAGTTCGCACCCTAGTTGAAGGTGGCCTGCGAGAATGGGTCATTATCGCACCCTAGGCTATAAGCAACCTACGAACTCTCTTTAAAAACATGTTTTCTGGAAGGAGATGAATGCCACTTTTCTCAGGAGAAAGTTCTTGTTGGGAGCCTAAGTACACCATTTTTAATACATCATATAGATGACCAAAATCATGGGTAACAGAATGCCCCCCAAAGTATGAGGCCGGAATCAGTGATAGCCGAAATACTTTGTAAGCTGCATGTGTGTGTCGGAAACCAGGAGCGCACCTAATCGGAAACCTGCGAACAACCAAGCATCTGTAGAATATCATACTAGCTCTGAGGTAGGCATTCCCATACTCAAATCACGGACGGATGACATTATAAGCATAGGTCATGGCCACCAATCATACACTGTGGATCCATGCCATCAAAATATCGCATAGCCACCAGGAATACACTGTGGATCTATGCAATAAAATTCAAATTGAGACGACATATCCACGAGACATACAAAGTGGATCTATGTGTCAGCAAATTATACATATTCCATCACAACCTGGACCAAAGGGATGAGATCCAGGGTCTTCAATCCTGTCACCCGAAAGTACGAATCTAACCATGTGATTACATGTGTTGAAGTTGAACATGGTAGAAACCACATGATTACTGGTCATTGATGAAACTGTTAACAGGTGTGAGGGAAATCACCATTAATGTCAATGACTCCTAGGGTACACTAGTACAATCCACCGAATATGAATGAATGAGTTGAGGTCGAACATCCGACGAAATCATTCGATCAGGGGTCAATGATGGAAACCCACCGTCGAAAGCGAGGAAACCTGCCATTGAGGCATGCAAGTCCCAAGGTACCAAATAATTTCTAAGTCTTGTTTCCAGATAATGAGCTGGAGTCAACGGAACAAAACTCATCCCAGGAGGGCCTTGATGTATCCCCCATCAATGATACAAAATGAATAACAGATTTTGAAGGTGAAACAGAGTATGATGTAAGTTGGATTGGACACAGGGAAGGCCGACACGGAGAGAATGGACAATTGCAAATGGCTGACTCAATAGAGGTTTTGGATGGACTTCTCTTGAACATATGAATGACACAACCAATGATTTGGCAGCATTGACTCAGAGACGACGCAGGGTATGACCTTGTAGAAAATTGAATGAGAGACAAATGGATATCCCAAACTGGCTTCAAATAATGAATAGGGGGGTGTCATGTTCAAGAGTGACACTTACTACCAATCAATATAAATACGAAAACACATCCCTTTCCCAAATTTTCCCCCACCATTTCTAGCAAGTACCTCTTTATTTTTACGCAAGCTTGAGTAGGGTAACATATGCTTGTTGATGTAAGGTCATCCTTCGGATGAGTCCTTCGGAGTATGTTTAACGAACCCTAGGAAGGAGTGGTTCGGTCCCATTATGGGTCTGTCGATGTTTATTTAACGAGTCCAAAGATAGAAAACTCAAAGGTTTTTCATGATTATAGAGTCTGGAAAAACGCTTAAAAGAGAACTCTCTCAGCTCCTTTTTCATAAAATAGTCTGATGAGGCCGAAAAAGAGATAAATTATCGCTCAACAGACGCTTTCTTCAAATACTTTAACGAGCGTGAAAATAGCAAGGTCGCTCGACAATCTTTTCATATTTAGAAAGTCTGAAAAGAGCTTAAAGAGGACTCCAGGGGGGTTCCTTTTTCATATAACCTTGTTGAGCTCGAAAAAGTGATAAAAGTGTGCTCGATCATGTTCTCATGTATTTTCGAGCATGAGAACGGACAAAGACCAAGCTCGAGGTTTTGTACAAAAACCATTAAAAACAATCGAAACATGCGATGAAAAAGAGAAAAAATATATGTATCCCTATGCATGAATGTCAAGGTCATTACATCTGCAAAAGTTGCACTCATAAGGGTATTAGGCATTAGGTTTAAAATAAAAAAATTATAAAAACCAATAACAAATGGTAAAAGTAAATATAAGTGGGTAAAAGTTCTTTTTACCATGTTCATTGTAACTTTGCCAATATTTTAGTCCAAAACCCCTCTTTTGCCCTTGAATTTCGACGCTCGATTGCGGGAGGTACGAGCATCCATTGGACAAACTGTCTCCGGCAATGAGGTAAGCTCCTTGTCCTCTATCTTTTCATGGTTCAAATTTTCATTTTTATTGATAAAAAACATGTTTTCGAGTTTGTTTTAGGGGTTAAAGTTGCGCTCAGCCATTCTCGCAGGCCAACCACATGGGACCTGCGAGAATGCCTCATTCTCGCAGGTGACCCCAAAGGAACCTATGAGAACCTCACACTGTGCCTAAAGGGAACCCATGAGAACCGCAAAGTGGAATTTTTTTTTGAAGTTTGCTCAATGAAAAAGATACCAAGAGTTGAATAGAGTTGTTGACCTTCTTATTATGTTTCTTATGCAGGTATTTGGCTATCACCATGGTTCTAGAATGGTGTGAAAGAGAGCATGAAGAAGATGATGCTATTGCCGGGAATAACCTGGGCACCATTGCCACTTTGCGAGACTGTGGTCTCCTGAAATTCTTTCGCATCCCGAGTATGAGGGCCCAAGTCAGGTTATTGGAGTACCTTGTGCATATGTGGGACCCGGACCAACAAGTATTCCATGTAGGGGTCCACACATTGTCCTTGGATATTGAGAACATTTACTTCTTGACAGGACTGTCATGGCGTGGGTACCACGTGAGCCTGACTGGTAAAAGAGGTGGTGGGCTGCCCATGAGTGAATACTGACATTTGCACTGTGGTCCAGAGGTAGAAAGGAGCAAAGGAAAGGTAGCCATTTGGGGGGTGCAAGATTTGACCCTTCACACTATTTTGTTCACCATTGCTCGTATGCTTGGGAGTGCTGCTCCTCACATGGATCTCTAGAGCTAATTTCAATATGCCATAGAGTGTACTGAGCCTCGGGTTTTTAACTAGGCAAACGTAGCGCTTCATAGCATGAAGAGGCAGTTGACCAAATGCAGGCGAGGCAATCTGAAGCAATTTGGGTGCAGGTCATTGTTGGTGTCCTTCTTTCTTGAGAGGGTTACCTTGCTGAGGTTGCAGGTCGAGTGGGGTTTACTGGCTCCAATGGATCCAAGAATGCTGAGGTGGTGTCAGCTCATGGCCTGGCACGTGGCTGGACCAATTATCAAATACAATGATGCCTTCTTTGACTAGTTGCGACCACAGATGCTGATGGTCGATGATTATTCCTATGTCAGGTTGGACTTCCAAGGAGATCCAGACTTGGCACTGCCCAAAGGCGCTTAGTGGGGGGATCTTGGTAAGAAGTACACATTTTTTCTTTTTAAATGTTTTTGTGAATTTTATCATATGCAAATTTTTTTATGTTTGTCCAAGGTCTAATTACAAAATTATTTTTTTAATGACACAGACGTGGGGCCTTACCGACCACCTGGTACTTCTCCTATTCAGCGATGAGGAGAGGTGGCTCTAGTGCCACAATGGGGCGTCGAAGATTATGAAGCGGTGGAACAAAACCTGGAGGGTTTGACAGCAAACATTACATACATGCCCCTTGGAGAGGTTCTGCGACGTTATCAATGTCATATAGTAGGAGTGTCAGAGTCCATTGGACAACTGCTTCGTAGGGTTTCTTGGGCAGTCATGTGTTACCGTGAACGTCATCCATGACATCACTTTGTAGAAGCTACGAGCTTCAAATTTTGAAATTTTGGTCCTCGGACATAACTTTTTGTAAAAAACTTTTTTGATAATTATATATACATACGGCTTCTACCGGTTTATCTTGTGTTGTGTGAAAATTGATGTGATTGATTTATATATGACTCAAATGTCTATCTAATACATAGTTAGCTAACGCATCAGTTAATGTATTTAGGCATCTAGGAATATGTCGATATTCAATATAATCAAAATAATGTTCCAAGAGGCGAATTCACAAATACACTCGTAACAAAGTAGGACTTCGAATAGCATAGACATTACTTAAATATAGTACTACGAGCTGGGAATCAAGTTTCACAACCAAGTGATGGATACCGAGTGAAATATCATCAATCAACAATTTGATAACGACGCTATACTCTGCAATATTGTTGGTCGCACGGCAGAGGCACACACCTCGTAAAGAGACAAGCTTGTTTGTAGGGGCGTAAATTGCCCATGCAGCAGAAGCAAGGTTCTGAGTACTACGGCTAGCGCCATTAGCGAAGCCAAAGTAGGGTAGCGAAGAATCCAACATCTGGAAATCAAACACAACATTACATAAGGGCAGAGACCGGATAACGACAAAAGCAAACTACAGTAACACACAAGAAGTATGATACAATAAAAATACAGGTACTCGTGCACAGGTGATCTTATGCATAGTACTTCTTCAAGTACAACCCATTTTTGGGTTCACTTAAAGGGATACCATCGTAATCTACTAACTCGTAATCCCATTTTTTCAAAACTCATCTAATGATATAAGGACCTCACCACATGGCTTCGAATTTTCTAGCTCCTAGCATATCTCAATCTTGTTCGTAGAGGAGAACCAGATCTCCTTCGGAGAAAATGCGAGGCTTGACATGTTTGTCGTATTGGGCCTTAACACGTTTCTTCTGGGCTTCTATGACTAGGGTAGCATCGCGTCGAGTTTCTTCTAATTGCATAAGATACAATAGACGTTCTTCCTCAGCGGAAGTATTTGGTAGGAGTTCAACAACTAGTTTTAAAGAGGGTATCTCGCATTCGATCAGGAGAATGGATTCCAAACCATAGACTAACCAGAAAGGTGTAAACCCAGTAGCAGACTTGACGGATGTCTGGTAAGCCCACAATGCCAAAAACAACATTGTGTGCCAACTTGTTTTGTGAATCCCTATCATTCATCGGAGCATAGTTATGAGAATTTTGTTAATCGCTTCAACTTGGCCATTGGCTTGTGGGTAATAGGGCGTTGAGTTTTCATGGTGAAGACCCAACTTTTCAGTTAGTTCAGACATCACGAAGTTTCTAAAGTGGCTACCGTGATCAGTGATGATAGCCTAAGGAACACCAAAACTAGCTATGATGTCATTAAAAATGAATAATGTTGCGGTCTTTCCGATATTGTCAAATGTCAGCATCGCCTCGGCCCATTTCATAAAATAATCTACCACTACAATAATGTATCCATGCCCCCCGGCCGAGTGGGGGTGACATGTCATGAAATCAATGCCCCATTTCGCAAAGGGACCAATGGAGACCATAGGGTGAAGAGGAGCAGGATGTGACCGTATCTTATGATTATAGGTCTGGCAAGCGTGGAATTTTTGGACGACGATTATGCAGTCGTTAAATAAAGAAGGCCAAAAATACCATGCTCGTAAGATCTTCTGGGCAATAGCATACCTAGACATATGAACACCACAGGCTCCAGAATGGCAGTCATTTAAGGCTTTCTCAGCTTCGTCGAACGTGAGGCAGCGTTGAAAAACTGAGTCAATCCCTCGACAATAAAGAGTATCCCCGAGGATAATATATTGACGGGCTTGGTAGCGTATTCGACGTCGGTCAGTACTAGACAAATTAGGCCGGAAATTTTGGGTTTGGAGATATATGATGATATCTCCATACCAAATATCATCGGAACTAATGAGGAAAAGGGATTCATCAGGTAATGAATCGGCTGCTACATTTTCCATTTCAGAGTAGGGAAAATTACATATCAACTCAGAAAACACTAAGGATTTCTTGGACTTGGCTCGTTTGAATTCCAAGTCAAAATCCTGGAGTATCACAATCCATTTGGAGTATTTTCCCTGTAGCAATTGACGTGTGAGAATGTGTTGCATAGGGTTGCAGTTAGAAATCACTATAGTCCTGCGAGAGAGGATATAGTGTCGGAAGCGCTGAACTACTTGGATGGTTTCCAAGGACATTTTTTCGACATGTAAATACTTGGTTTTGGTAGGCATTAGACTTCGACTCAAGTAATAGATAACATGTTCGTCGTGAGAATCATCCTCTTGGATGAGAACCATACCAATGGTGTAATTTGAGGCTGTGAGGTAGAGGAAATAATCACGACTGTAATGGGGGGGGGGGAAGAGAAGTGAATCATGTGTCAGGGACAGTTTCAAAGCTTCAAAGGCTTTGTTTGCGATGGTATCCCATACAAACTCATACCCCCTTTTTTAGGAGTCGCGTAAATCCACGAGTTATATCGACGTAGTTCAAGATGAAACGATGAAGAAAGTTTGCTTTCCCCTGCAAACTTTTTAACTGGCAAAGTGTAGAAGGAGGAGGGAGATTAAGGATCGCCTCGACCTTTAAAGGATCTACCCTGATCCCTTGACATGAAACAATAAAGCCTAGAAGGTGACTAGATTCCATGTAGAAAACACACTTGTGAGGATTCAAGCGTATGTGGTAAAACCGACATCGGACGAAAATGGCTCGGAGGTGGATTGGATGATCGACTTGACGCATAGAATGAGCAAGTAAGTTGTCAAGATATGGTTGCATGATGTGCTTGATATCATGGAAGGCATAAGACATAGTGCGTTGAAAAGTTGCGCCAACGTTCTTGAGACCGAAAGGGAGTTTCCGATAGGCGAAAGTGCCCCAAGGACAAATAAAAGCCGTCTTGTGTTGATCCTCGAGAACAATATTGATTTGATTATATCCGGAGAAACCATCCATCAGAGAGAAGATTTCGCTTCTGGCGCAATCATCGACAATCTTATCAATGAAGGGGGTAGGAAAGTTGTCCTTAGGACAAGCTTTGTTGATATCCCTATAATCAACACATACGCATATTGTGCCTTGTTTCTTGTCGATCGGGACAAGATTGGAAACCCAGTCAGTGAGGGCCACCGGGTAAATAAAGCCAACTTTGAGAAGTTTCTCGACTTCAATCTTGATAGCAGTCGCTTTACATGGGTGAACTGGATGAAGGCGTTTCCGTATGGGTTTAGCGTCGGGGTATGTCTTGATCTCATGTATCACAATGTCGGGGTCGATACCCGACATTTCTTCATAGCTCCAGGCGAAGATGTCATGAAACTCTTTGAAAAGTGATGTGTAGGTGACAATTTCGTCAGGGGAACATGAAGCTCCAATATGCACATTTTCGACAATTCCAGGTTTGATGGATATGACGAGGGGAATAGTGGGTGAGATATTTCTTAAGTTCCCTTCAGAAAACACATCGTGTGTGGACTCAGGAACGGTTGAAATGACGACAATGGTCGACGGGGTCGAGATCTGTTGGTAGTTCTTGATGGTATGTTTCTCCAGGAAGAGGATGGAATGGTGATGTCCATCGTCCCAAGGGGTGTCTTCCATGATAGACATGATCATCTCGTCTATGGGAAAAATGACACGGAAAGGATCTGGAGATAACTCACCAAGAGAGGGGGTAGAAGGGGTTGCCGATTGAATAGCCTGATAGGTAGATTCAACCAGACTTAATGGCATTTCGTCGTCGTAATGAAGATGATCGCTAGGGTCAGGTACCATCCATGGGTCGTGAGATGTAGGAGTTACATGAATTGAGGTGGAGATCATGTTGATTGAAGCAAAAGACGAGCGTGGAACATCAGGTGGTGGAATGGGGAAATTACCCATTAACGAAGAGTCTTTGAGAAGGCCTACATCGACGTTCTCGTAACCCGGTGGGGTTTTAGTGATGAACGGTATGTTTCCAGTACAGTTATCCGAGTTAAAGAAGGATAATTGGTCAACGGTGACTACCTTTCCTTGATGTGGGAAACGTACAACAATAAAAAGAGTCGACACAACCATGCGCATGGAATCGATCCAGTTATGGCCAAGCAGAAGATTGTAATCGAGAGGAGCATCAAAGACTTCCACTTCGACTTGGACTGTTTTTCCTTCTAGCATGATTGGCAATGAAGGAAGGACATCGTAGGGCTTAAAATTGGATCCATTGAAGGCTTTGAGAGTGTTCTGGGATTCAGTCAAAGAGGGAGAGACAATGGCTTTCCAGCAGGTAACAGACATGACACACGTCGAGGCACCCTCGTCGATAAAGGTTTGACAAATGTTTTTGCCAGAGACAATCACTTGGATTTGGAACACGAGTTGAGGAGGTAACCTTGGGATGTGATCTTCCAAGTCAAAAATTATTAAATTCATGTCCGTCGGGTCGATTCCACCGATAGCTTTCAACAGTGCCTTCCATTGTGTGGGACAACTTTGAAGGACTTCGAGGGATGACATTGCAGAAGGTGCTTGGGCCAGATCTTCAACAATGCTATAGTTCTGGGCAGCATGAGCATGAGGATTGAAAGCTGATTTCCGAACGACGCCCATTGGAGGGGGTTGGAGAATTGTGTCAAGGATCGGTTGTTCGATATGAAGAGGACCATTGGTAGGTGGAGTCACGGTAGAGGGTTGTACCAATGAAGGAGGTGGGTCATCAACCTTCTCTTTAGAGGGAGAATAATCTTTGGCTCGAGTGGTGAGTGAAATGTCATTCTTCTTTGAATCGTCGGTACACATCAATACATAGGATATAGTAGAAGGGGAAGGTTGGTCACGAATGACCAATTGGGCCTGTTGTTGAAAGGGGAAGGGTTGGGACAAAACAACCAGAGCAGGTGGTTTCGGGGCTCCTTGAAGGAACTTAGTGACCTCGGTGCATCGTGGGCAATCCTTTGTGTAGTGATCATCACCACAGATAAGACAAGGGTATCGAGGTTTTCACTTATCCCTATCGTCAACAGGTGGAGTTTTGGTTTTCTCTGCTTGTAAAGTATTTTCGTCCTCCTTATTCTTACCCTTTCCTTTTTTGGATTTGTTTTTACTGGCTAGGATAGATTGAATTGCATTTACCTCAGAAGTCTTGTTGGTGGGAGGGGTAGGAGACAGAGAATTTTGAACATTAGAAGAAGCAGTTTTGGGGGTGGTGCTTGAGGTAGAATGTGGTTGGGCATGGAAAGTGTCAATCACATCGTCGGCTGCATGAGAGGAAGCTGGAGTAGTTGAAGTGGCGGAAGTGGAAGGATGAGGGACGTCAGGGAGTAAGTTGTAAAGAGTACTCGTTTGTGAGGAAACGAGGGCAAGATATTGAGCACGACTTATGGCTTGTTCTTCTGTGACAACTCCACCCATCGTGATGTCACATGCGATGTTGTTCACAAATGATTTTGTGAACCATTCTGCCAGCAACTGATCAGGAAGTTCGAGTTTGATGAGACATCATCTCCTTCGCCATTCATGAATGTGATCGGATATATGAGTGGCTTTGGTTTGTTTGAAAGAACTCAAAATATCGGTCCCCATTTCATAATGGATCGGTAACTGGTAGTGGGTGAGGAAGGCCATAGCTAGGGTGTTGAAGTTGGTGAAGAAACCTCGTGGTAATTCTATATACCACTTCACAGCAGAACCCGTGAGGGTCCTTTGAAAAAGACGTAAACGAATAGAGTCATCCATCAAGGAGTTGGATGAGCACCAGAGGTGAAAAGTCATGACGTGATTGTTTGGGTCCTCTCCTTCTTTTCCATCGAATTTAGGGATGTATGATGGTATCTTGCCTAGTATAGCGGGCCATTGGGGAGAGTGACGAATTGGATCATTTAAAATCCTTGACAGATCCGGGAGATCCAAAGTGGCCAAGAAGGGTAACTGTCTATTCACATGCGGGTACTAGTGGCTTTGGGGAGGGAGCCCCATCGGAAAAACAGTGGGACCATAAGCATTCTACATATAATGTGAAGACCCAGGCAAATTCGGTGGTTGTTGTGGAGGAAAGTAGCTCATGGGATTGTATCCTTGAATAGGGACGTGATTTTGAGCATTCGAGCCTTAAATAGGATTGGACGTACCTAGATATGGTTTGCCAATACTAGGGGGTATAACAGATGCAGCTGGAAGCTGTTGCCCCCCAGTCGATTGAGGATTATGTTGTATCAGATGATTCCAATACTGGGACAAGGATGGAGGTATGTTTTGTCCATAAGGTGGGGTTGGTGGGGGTTGTCCTCCAATCAGGGGTTGTGTTCCAATAGGAATTTTCCCTACAAGGGGGGGTTGAGTCAAACCTCCTTGGTGAAATTGTCCACCAACCAGAATCTAGTAATTTGGTGTGAACGATGGAATAGTGCCACTAGGATTAGTGCTGCCGGTGGAGGATGAGAAAGGTTCTCCAAAAGGGGGTTGAGGAAGTGTCGGAATGAAACCGGGAGGAGAGTGCCCAGAAGAAGAGGGACCACTAGGAGTTTTGTATGGGGTTTGCGTAGAAATGGGAATAGAAGCATTCAACGCACGATATCTAGGTGGAAGTGTCGGGGTGACACTAGGCGAGAGCGGTGTGTCGATGGGGGCTTGACTAGCCATTGTAATCCTAGTGTGAATACTCGTAGTATCTGTGTAATGGACCATTTCTATAAGAACGGTCAAGATGTGGTCAGATTGCGGAGCGTCTGTACCAAGAAAATAATAATTAGTAGTAAAAGGTACTGCGTCTGGGTCAGAGGTTTCGGGGAATGCAGGTGAGATGGTGATTTCAATGCCTGATCCTGCACCAAAAAGGTCCCGTCTAAAAATGCCAGTAGAACAAAACGGATCTTGTCCCTCAAGTCCTGGAAAGGGTCTAGTCGGTGATCTAGAAGACACAACAACTAAGTCTCTAGAAGAATTCACTCGCATAATACGTCTCTCAGAATCAGGGCGAAGTCGAAAGTCCTCTCGAGTATTGGTAATTCAGAAACGTTCTAGAGAGTCGGTTCTTTCCACTTGTGGAGTGGTAACATCTTGGAATTCACTCTGTTGAGGAGAGCCCTCAGGTGAGCTTGTAGGTAGGGGTTGGGAACCTTCCATGTTTTCTGGTGGTAAGCCTTGCATTCTACGTGAATGACGTGGAGGGTCTATTGTGAAGGAGTTACAAACTTATGAAGAAAGTCCTATGGTCAACTTGGGTAAACAAACAACATGCGCTAGTAAACAAAATCTAGGAAACAATACCAAGCAAACAAGACCTTCTAGTTCCGAAGTCACTAGTTGGTGATGAAATCCAACGTCGCAACATCGAGACAAGAAGGGGCTGGGCTAGGGTGGAAAAGTTATGCTGACAACCTGCTTAACAGACTTACAGCCTGGTGCAAGCTCCCACACATAATCGTGGGTATACCCTCCAAGGAGCCCAAGTGAGTTTGGCCAACGTCGATTCCAGGTACCGTGAAGACTTGCCCCTTCATAGTCACCTTGTGTAAGACCCTATGAAGATAGGCCACTAAGTTTACCACCGACAAAAATAAAACCTGGGGGGACAGTCAACAGTCCGATCCACATGCAAGGGAAGGGTATCTAGCCTGAAATCAACTCAAGAGGCTTCCACTCATCATTGTGGGTATACCTCCAAGTGACCCCCGTAATACGTGCAATCTCTACACCGATATCAACAAATCAGGGTGAGTAACTCTGTCAATATCAATGCGACCTCAGGTTTGACCCTTGTGTGAGAAGGGCTTCCCAAGACAAAATGTTGTAAATGGAATTTGACACTCCTTAACACAAGATGTTATTGTGTGTTTTGTGCTTTGGAGAGTGTATCTCTCTGTCTATTCCAAAGCGCAAGCCTAGCTAAATGTTGGCGTAATAGAGCCCTAGAAAAGAGTTACTAGTTAAATTTTAAAATTGCGCAATGTTATTAAGGGTTGTTGTTACTCAAAGGAAACATAGATGAAATTGATGTTGTGTGAGACTCTGACCCAACAATGCATAGATAGGAATGAAATATATCAATTTTCGTTCGATGAATCCTATGTACGGGATGGAAAGAGAAGTGTTCTGGAACAATCTTGAACTACGATACACAATTTTCTTTAAAATGCGAGCTCAACGAATCACGCAATAATGATGATTCTCTATTTGTTCTTTTTCAATAATTTCAACAATTGATTTTCAATATTTTTGAAAACGAAAATGATTTTAAAAGAAAAATGTTTTTTACTTTTCAAAAAGGATCTACACCCTGATGGTGAAAGTGAGGAAAACCAATAACTAACGAACAAGCAATAAACAGAAACCCAAACCAATCTTTCAATGGAAACAAAAATGACAAGCATACAAAACTAGTCTTTTCAATTACATGAGAACAATGATCTTCCAAATAATGAGCAAATGAGAAAGACAAAGAATCTCAACTTTCAAACCGATCACCAACTCTTAACCAAACAAGTCTTCATATTCCAGGATCAGAGAGTATATCCTTGCTAAGAAAAGTCAAAAGATGAGAGTTGAGAAAAAGATGGACAGGAAGAGCCTTTGATTTCCGAAGACTGATCGTGCACAAAATCTGAAGACAAGAAAACAACAACCAATGGTCCAAGAAGTTCTTTTCAGACACCTATACTGATCTGGTCAGCTGAACATGCGAAAATCTTAAATCCAAAAATTTTAAAAGAGGGTTCGCAGGCTATCAATGTTGTACAGTATGAGAATGGGTCATTCTCGCAGGCTAGCTTTGAGCAGAGTGCGGGAACCTCGCACTGGACTTAAAAGCAGAGTGCAAACTCAAGGTGTTCTCGTAGGACACTGTGAGGTTCAATGTGAGAATGCATGAAACTAGGAAAATTTTTGGAAAAAGACAAAAAAATTGAAGGGGCTTCTGGACCCAGAGGGTCTATAAGGTTATCCTAAAGACTCAGAGATTGATAGAAACGGAGAAAGGTAAGGCAAGAGAAAATGGCCAAGGAAAAACACCAAAAACCACAAAAAAAATGTGTTTCCTCCCCAGTGGAGTCACCAATTTTGTTATCGGACTAATTGGTAGGTGCGGACACTAACAGATCTCCCTAGATCCACCTGGATCTAGAAAAAAATAGGACAGGAAATGACTCTTTCCCTAAGTTACAACCATTGAAATAGCTAGTAAGGAGGAACAAGTGACATACCTTTGTATTTCTTCCTAGAGTCTATGTTGCTCCCACTTCGCTTCGGTGCTCTCGTGAGGTCAAGACCAAGACAACACAAATCAACCAAAGTGAAGATAGCCAAATGTATTCAATAGTCAACTTATGTGTATGATCAAGGAATTACAAAATAAAGTAAGAATGACTTTCTGGAAAAAGGACATGCCGATGTATCATATTAATCGAAAGTAGAAGATACAACTTGATCGCCTTGATGTCGCAAGCTTCCTTTCAGTGACTCTTGGTTCCAACACACACACTTGCTCGATCCTTGCATGAAGAAGATCCAATTCCTCTTGATAGACTTGCTAGAGTCTCCAAGCTCCCGTTCAAGCTAGGTTCTTCACACATTTTCTTCACCAATTCTCCAACTAATCTTGCTTAACCTTTTCCATGAGAATCCTATCAATATATAGGAGAGGATGAGATGGTTACATGGATGAGAATGATCCCACCAAATCAAGGAAACCAATAAAATGATAACCATTTGAATGCCAACCCATTCTCTAGAAGATTCCCTTCTAGAACCCTCGAGACTTCTTCCTTTTTCCAAGCTTGAGAACAAGTTCACACCCTAGATATAGAGCACAGTGTGAGGAGTTCGCACCTTAGCTAAAGGTGGCCTGCGAGAATGGGTCATTCTCGCACCCTAGGCTATAAGAAACCTATGAACTCTCTTTAAAAACATGTTTTCTGGAAGGAGATGAATGCCACTTTTCTCAGGAGAAAGTTCTTGTTGGGAGCCTGAGTACACCATTGTTAATACACCATCTAGATGACCAAAGTCATGGGTAACACTCGGTATGAGTACAAACCAACCTCTATCACCACATGTACCTGTTACTTATACTTCTTATACAGTCTCTCTAAATGATTTTACTGGCATGACAAGTAATATTGTTACGGTTTCAGACCCATTGTTGGTTAGTACACATACAATTCTTCCTCTCTAGTTCACTAGCTCTACCAAAATCCCACAAGTTGCACCTTTTTCTGCCAAAAGTTCAGTAACAATTCAAGATCCTATTGGAACACCACTTTCAACTAGATCGAATCCTTCGCTTCCACCTAGGTATAATTCTCTTAGTAGTTTTATTACTAATCCTACCCAGGGTCCGTCTGGATGACCTAGTATTTTTGTTCCACCTGGGTATACTACTCTTAGTGATTTTATTCCTAATCCTACCCAAGGTTTATCTCGAGGGCCTAGTCTTCCTCCACCACCTGGAGGATCTAATATTCCTAGACCAAGTAGCTCCACTTTTCTTGGAAGCACAAGTCATTTTGTTACTTATGGTTTTCAACTTCCTATTGGAGGATACTCATCTGGGGGTCCACCCGAAGTTGGGGGTTGTTGGGACCACATATTGTACATTTTTGCTCATACTTTTTGCCATTGTTATACCCTTCATCACCTGTATTTAGACTCATATTATCACTTCATCTGATCACCTCAAGGTATACAAC
>JZKD02S2291541.1:284249-305190 GCA_000966675.3 Picea glauca
ACTACCAATGTTTGAAGCTTCCTCCATCCTTGCAAGATATCAAACTTCAACACAAAACTTGCACAAATACCAACAGCTAAATCTCAAGCTATCAATGGCAATCACATGAGAAAAAAAAACTATGCTATGATACCACCTGATCTGAAAATAGAAGGCTAACTTGTTATGCTATGCAAGTAGCCTCTACTTCATTAAAATAAACTTTACAAGACCTTGCTCCACGTGTTAAAATATGCAAGATAGATTATGTACCAAGTTTATGCTTCTTCTTTTAAATGTTTATGTGTGAGGTCTTTGCAAGATTAAATAAGATGTTTTCATAAATACAACAACAAATAATAACCAACAAACACTCACAACAAGAACAACATGATAAAGGAGTTCACCCCTCTCTGGGCTACATCTCCTTGAGCCTCCATCAATGGACTTGGCTCTCTAGGATTAATTTGTCAAATATTCTTTCACAAGCTATTTCTCAACTCCAATGGAAATTATGACTGTGCCATTGGGATCAGAATACATAAAAGCCCCAAAAATGACTAATAAAACTCTGAAAACGGATCATGGCTCATCCGGGCATGACCTCTTCTATATGTGGCCTTAAGCTTCCATGAGATTCTCTTTGTAAAAAACACCTGTAAAAGTCCTCAAATGGATCTGAAACCAATCCCAAATTGTTCAGAGCATATTAATTAGCCAAAAATGATTATTCAATCACAGAAAACAAACCTAGGCTCATCTGAGCAAGACCTCAAACAATGAAGGCTTCAGGCTCCCCAGAGCTTCCTAAAACTTCAATGGTTAAAAACCTACAAAAGAAGTCTTCAAATGGCTTTGAAAATAGTGCCAATGGATTGAGAACGTCCAAAAAACCCCTATTTGGGCTTTTACAACACCTCATTCGGCCAAAAAATGAAGAAGATAGGCCTCCTACCATTCTCTTCCTTCAAGCTTGTTGTCTTTGGTTCGCCAAAACGCACCTCCATACGTTCAACCAAGAACACGCTCAAAAACATGTGCTAAAACCTAGCATCAAGTGCAACCACATAACTGTGCAAACTGTCAAACCGTTAGGGCGCGCCCAGCCCCTAACCACCAAAGCCTTGGGCATATGAGTAAGCACCTGAAACCATGGGCTAACCATTTTTTTTAAAACCCCACGCGTACAGAGACAAGGTCACATGGGTTGACACATAAGACTGAGGCTTAACTATTTACATAAACCAATTCCCGTGCGTGCAAATACTAAGGTCATATGGTATAAAAAATGCGACCGGGGGCTGGGGCTAAACCCCAGCCCGAACCCCTGTGCCAACCCACACATAATTCAACTTTAAATATAAACAAACATATATGTTATATAAGGACCATCGTGTGGGCTAGTGGTAGCCCACACACTACCAAAGTGATGAACCTTGGGGGAGGTCCGGGGTTCGATCCCCACGGACTCCATAAAATTTTGAGCCAATAACCAATTACAACGATGCCACGTGGCAGCCCATGACTAGGCCACGTGGCACCACACCATTCGTCCATTAAATGCCATGTGTTGCATTGTGATTCAACCACATCTGCCAATAATTGAATGCCACATCACCAACTGCCATGTCATCGTACGGCCTCTGCCATGTCATCGTACAGCCTTTGCCACGTCATTGTACGGACTGTACAGTCAGCGTCCCTTTTTTTTACCCGTTTGACGATTCAAACAGATCGCGATATCTCTCACTCTCGATGTCCGTTTGAACCCAAATTATTTGCGTTGGGTTCGTGACGACAAGGGCTACGCACCCGTTCGTTTTGAGGCAATTCCGAGAACTTTGATTTTTGAGCTAAAATTTGATCCCTGGTCCAGATTTTGATCACCATAATAGGAACCAAGAGCTTATCTCTATCGATACGGTTCACCCACTATCCCTCTAGATATTTTGATTAAGCTTGGAATTGTGGAAAATGATCACATAGGTGCCTCATGTTCTCCCGATGAGATCCAAACTTACAAGGCCCTTTTCCAAGAATTACGTGATGTATTTGAATGGAGTTATGAAGACATGCCTAGAATTGATCCAGATATCATTGTACATGAAATTAATACATACCCTAACGCTAAGCCCATTTGAAAATGACTTCACCCAGTTCATCCACGAAAAGTTGTTGCAATCAAACTTGAAGTTGAGAAACTTCTTAAAACTAGTTTTGTCTACCTGGTAGCATTGATTGATTGGGTGTCCAATATTGTTCTGGTCACGAAGAAACAAGGAACGATCTGTGTTTGTGTTGATTATAGTGACATTAACAAGGATTTCCCTAAAGATAATTATCCAACCCCTTTTTTTGACTAGATCGTCGATGATTGTGTCGGAAGTGAAATCTTCTCTCTGATGGATGGATTTTCCAGCTATAATCAAATCAATATTTTACCCATGGATCAACATAAAACCTCCTTTATTTTCCCTTGGGGTACCTTCACGTACCGTAAACTCCCTTTCAGTCTTAAGAATGTTGGTGCGACTTTTCAACGAGCTATGTGTTATGCCTTTCACGATATCAATCATATTGTAAAACTTTATCTTGATGATTTATCGGTGCATTCCATGTGTCGTCAAGATCACCCAACACACTTACAAGTCATTTTCCTCCGATGTCGATATTATTGTATACAATTGAATCCACATAAATGTGTTTTTTGTGTGGAGTCTGGATGACTTCTAGGATTTATTTTTTCCACGCATGGGATCAGGGTGGATCCCTTGAAGGTTGAAGCCATCATCAATTTTCCTCCTCCTTCTATCTTACGCCAACTCCAAAGTTTGCAAGGGAAGGCAAACTTTCTACAATAATTCATTCCTAACTATGTTGAACTAACGAAATGTTTCACTCGACTTCTTAAGAAGGTTCATGATTTTTTTTGGGACGACACCACCAACAAATCATTTGATGCTTTGAAACTTTCATTAACCCGCACACCACTACTATTTCCCCTAGATTATAGTCGATATTTCTTCTTATATTTGGCTGCTTTGGATCATACCATCGCCGTGGTTCTAGTCCAATAAGATGATTTGCACGGTGAACATGTCATTTACTATATAATTTGGAGTCTTACGACCACTGAAATCAAATACATTCATGTGGAGAAATTTCCATTGGCGGTTGTTCAAGTTGTCCAACGTTTTCGTCACGATATATTATTGCGCAAAACCACGATTATTTATAATTGAAACCCTATGAAACATATTCTTACACGACAATTGATGGGGGTAAATACTCCAAATGGATTTTGATTCTCCAGTATTTTGATTTGGAGTTTGAGAAATCCAAGTCAAAGAAATATTTGGTCTTTGCTGAGTTGATATGTGACCTTCCCTCTGCTGATACAGAAAATGTGGTAGCAGATTCTTTTCCTGATGAATCTCTCTTTGTGATCAATTCAAATGATATATGGTATGGAGATATCATCATTCATCTCCAAACCCAAACTTTTTGGCATGTTGTATCTTGTGTAGATCGTCGTTGTATTAGATATCAATCCCGTCAATATATTATTCTTGGTGATACCCTTTACCACCGTGGTATTGAATCTATATTTTGACAATGTCTGACATATGATGAAGCTAAGAAAGAAATAAATGATTATCATTATGTAGCATGTGGCGGTCATATGTCTGGGTATGCCACTGCTAAAAAGTCCTACGAGCTGGTTACTTCTGGCCTTCACTTTTTAAGTATTGTATTCTCGCAGTATAAAAATGCCATGCTTGTCAAACCTATAAAAATAAGATTCAATCTCATCCTGCTCCTCTATATCCTGTAGTTTATGTTGGTCCATTTTCTAAATGGGGCATTGACTTCATGACATGTAACCCTCACCCGGCTGGGGGGCATGGATACTCATTGTAGCTATGGATTATTTCACTAAGTGGGTCGAGGCAATTCCTACATTCGATAACACCAGGAAAACTACAACACTATTCATATTCAATCATATCATCACTAGGTTTGGTGTTGTTGGTCCTTGACCAAGTTTTCGGAGATTCTTGGTCATATTGACCTATTTTGGGACTTCGGCAGCTTGTCGAAGGAGGAGCGCAAGATGAAGTAGAGATCACGGGATCTCGACCCACTTTTGGATCCTTTTTGGGTTTTGGGGAATATGTAAAGGGAATGGAATGTCAGTCCATGGGTTTACCCATGTTTAGGCCTATTTTGTATGTATAAATAGAAGGCTAGGCAATGTAATAAGTAGTGTAATAGTGCATCTATGTGATGTGAACGTATGCTAAGTGAAAGTAGAGTCTGCAAGTGCTTTTTGCATGACTGTAAGAGACTTGCAGAGCTAAGTTCAGGTCCTTGTAGCAGATTGTGGAGTGTTGTAATGCAAGGAAGAAGGATCTAGCAAGTTGCGAAAATATTTTTTCTTGTGTGGAGTAAGCGTTTTGATGGCTTTGTGCTTGTAACCGATTGACTAAAGACAATAAAGAAGAAGAGTTGGTGGACGTATCCCTAGGGTGGGGGTGAACCACGTAAACACTATGTTGTCTTGCTTTGTGCTTGTCTTAATGTGTTTATGTCTTCTTTTGCTAAGTGCTTTGAGATGATTAGATAGATATGCTTATTCTTAGTGCTAATGACATGTGATAATGTTATATCTAATCCATATGAATGTGCTTAGTGCTAGATCTGCTAGATATACCTCTTTGCGAATGTTGTGAAGCCATGTTTTATTAGCAAAGTAGAAGTTGATTGCATATTGAGGAACTGTCGGTGCTAAGTACTTTATTAAGTATTAAAATCATAGATATGTGTCCTAGATAAGGTTGCAGACACCTGAGTCTTGCAACCACCCCTACCTCTACCCCGGGTGAGACTTCATCTGCTTCACAAGTGTTGTCGAAAGGGTCAGTAGTTAGGGTTTTGTTGGTGCGTTGTTGTAGCGTTGAACCTTGGGTCTACCCCTGTGCCAACAAATGGTTCTATTGATGGGACTGGAACTGTGATTGATGGGAACTAAGAAAGAAGAAGCTATGAGCAAAGATTCATCATGAAATTGTGAAAGCTCTGTACGTAGATATGTGCCCTAGTGCGCAGTATTCTACTTGACTTATAAATCTCCGTGCTAAAAGAAATTATCCCAATCTGAAGAAGAGAGGTAGGATTTGAAGAAAAGAATCAAGATCTGAAAGCTTTGTTCTCTAACAAAGGAAAAAGTGAGAATTTATGATTAAAAGAGGTAATATCTACAAGATCTGTGCTTTGATAAAGGTAAGAATAGTTAAAAATTTTAGATATGGAAGCTTTGTGCTATGTAGAAGTAAGATAAGTGGAAATTTTTGTTTCTAGAGTATGGATCTAGGTATGTTTAATAGAATCAGTCCTAGCTTGAAAACTGGGGTATTAATAGATGAAAGAAGATTTGATATAAGTAGATCTGATAAGAATAGTGAAAGATATGTTATACCTATGCATATAAAGAATGTTTGGACTAACAAATGGATGCAGGATCCTAGAAAGAATTTATTGCAGCTTAGATCCTATGATCTTAGTGCACAGTACAAGAGAAGTTGGGGATCATTTAAAAGAAAGAGAGGATTAACCCTCTGTTATAGCTGCAGAAAACCGGGACACCTTGCGAAGGCATGCCCTGGGAGAAGACCTGATTGTCTTTGTTGCAAATCTATGGACCATGAAGTGTTGGATTTCCCTAGAATGATTGATAAGCTTGAAAGTATGAACATAAGACAAGAAAAACCTAAGGCAGATCCAAAAACTAAGGCTATAGAAGAACCCAAGAAAGAATCAGATAAGGTATTTCTACAAATGAAAGAAACCTTGAATAACCATCGACATTTTAGATTATCAGATATCTTTAAAGAAAAGGAAATCACCGAAGCAATAATAGGAGACTTCAACATTGACTGTGTTCTATATGAGGAAAAACAGGTGAATATCATGACAGAGAGAACTTGGAAAGATATAGGAAGGCCTTCTATGATTCCTTCATTAGGAGGAATAGGGTTATTCAGAGGAAAACTGGTAAACCTGTGTGGGAGGCTTGCTCAGATACCTATGAATGAAAATGAAACTTTGACAGAAGAAGATTTTGAGATTATTCAATTTATTTGAGAACAACGCCCAGTTTACCATGTTACTAGGGAAACCTTCGATTGAAAGAGATCAAGCTAGACGAAAAAAAGAAGAAGAAGTTTTAGAGGAGAAGAAACAAGAGTTGAAATATTTCATGACTAGAAGGATCGCATACTTGATTGAAGAACAGGAGAACAGATCGAAGCTATTTAACACTAGAAACCCAGATGTCAAAGATGCAAGAACATTAGAAGACTCACAAGAGACTGAAGTACCTATCTCGGATAAAGAAGAGGTGTTACCCCTAAGTCCTAGGAGAGAATCTCAACAGCGCGTAGTGACTATGTCCAAAGACGATAAGGATCAGAATGGAAAAAGGACTACCAAGATGAAGCTCACTGGGAGGAAGGCTAGGAAGCTAAGTAAGAAGAGAGCTAAGTTTGAAAAGTTATAGAAGGTTCCAGAGGGAACTTCGCAGGCAAAAAATTTGCAGAATTGGAGCTTCATCGGGATATCAGAACAGTGACACATGGCACTTCACCATGGTGAGGAAATATATCCGTTGGGGCCGATATATCCATTCAAATACCGCTCCGAACGGGTCGGAAAGAATTTATAGATCGACACTAGACTATTGGACCATGCCATAATAGACAGAACAAGAGTTAATGAGGATTCATACCCGTTACAAGTGAACCGTTGTCAAGTTTCCTATTTATTCCATCGCACCATGCATGGAGAACACTTTTTCTAAACAAGAATTTGATCACGTAGACCAAGTGAATTGTATACAGTGATCATTGCCCTCTTGTTGTTTATTCTAGTGCAGTATCTGAGTTAATTGTGAACCGGATATTATTAATCCTGAGCGCGTATATCCGATGAGCTCACTGCAGTTGAAGAATCAATAATAGAATTACTCCTCGACTTGATGACTGAAAGAGTCATGTCGAAGAGAGGATTGTCTACCAGTCTACAAGCATCATCGATAAGAGGACTGTTAGCCTCTATGTCCACTGCTCGAGTCGGACCATCATGGCCCACAGATGAGAAACGAACCAAGCATAGAGAGGATCTCGTGAATGCTAAATTGATTCCAAGCATTTTACACGCCTATATACCACCTTTGAGCAGCACAATAAATCAAGACAGTGTGCCCAGAGACTTTGAGTACGAATTGGTCACTGTGTACCTCCCGAAGGGGATACACGCAGTTCACATAGATCAAGAAAAGATAGCAGCATTGAATATTAATGGCTTCAACCTTGGTGACAGGAAGGTCTACAGCATGCTCGCCCCACATAAGTACCTGACCAGGCAAAAAGGAAACAATTCAAAGATCGTCCCTCAGTCATGGACCCATAACCTTGCACAGTCCACACTACTCAACGTCATGAAGATTCCTCACTTCGGAAGACACCAAGAAGTGAATGCATGTGTCAGGATACTATTGTCCTATTACCATGGCAGATACTTGTGGTTAAACAGTCATATCACAGTGGATCCAACATTGATCAATCAGATCATAGGGCCGAGTATGCAAGGCCCTGACCCACAAGATTTAAATCTCGGAAAAAACATGGATCACACTTTAGCTCAAAGGATAAAAGACACCTACGACGATGTCGAGAAAGGAATGTGAGGCTACAAGGTAGCTTCTATACAAAGCAGAGCAGTACGCCTATCCTGTCAATTGATCGCAAGAAAGTTAGTCTGCAAGAACCGACCCACCTAAGTCACTGGATTTGTAGTCGACCTCGCAGGGAAGTGCGTGAAAGGCCTACAAATGAATTGGGAGAAGTACCTCGTGAACTAGTTGGAACTGGACTGCAGGGAATCGCAAGATAAAGGATACGAGTTCCACTTCATATGGCTTCTAATCCTGATTGCTTTCATTGCATGGGAGATGCCAGAAGGTGCGACCTTCCCGGACATCGATCCCTTTGAACCTCTGGCCATGAAGTTTAGTACATTGTCGTATTCCAGTGACATGAACAAGAAATGGCAGTCAAATGTCATAGTCCACACATATAACAATCAGCTGAAGTTAGCTATCCAGTCCGAGCCTCGCATCATGCCAAATACTCTCCACAGGTTTCGGCCTTTAATTAAATTCAGCGCAGACCGCCATTTCCTTTATATTATAGGCACAGCTAAAGGCATTATCGGTGGTGGAAAGAATGAAGTGGTCTCAGGAGCAACACACTGCCTAGCAGCAAATCCATACGATTCAAAGCAGAGTGATAGAAGTTACTCAACGAATTCAACCAGTACAACATAAGGCGTGCCAATTATTCACAGAGGTTGAAAGCTAAGGAGCAGAGCTAGAACAGGTTGTCATCATAGTATAATAGCACCTAGAAGGGCCTGTGAACAACGCAGTGATCCAGGAGTTCACCGAGAAAGAGGTCGTCGCATAGTAGCAGGTCGAAGCAGATCGAGCCAAGTTCGAGGCCTTTGAAGCAGAACTGGTCAAATCAGAGTGACTCGGGATGAGTCACAGGTGAGTGTTGGGGGCTTGTTGTCCCTTGACCAAGTTTTGGGAGATTCTTGGTCATATTGACCTATTTTGGGACTTTGACAGCCTGTCGAAGGAGGAGCGCAAGACGAAGTGGAGATCACTAGATATTGTCCCACTTTTGGATCCTTTTTTGGTTTTGGGGAATATGTAACGGGAATGGGATGTCGCCCCATGGGTTTACCCATGTTTATGCCTATTTTGTATGTATAAATAGAAGGCTAGGCAATGTAAGAAGTAGTGGAATAGTACATCTATGTGATGTGAATGTATGTTAAGTGCAAGTAGAGTCTGTAAGTGATTTTTGTGTGACTATAAGAGACTTGCAGAACTAAGTGCAGATCCTTGTAGAAGATTGTGGAAGGATGAGTGTTGTAACTCAAGGAAGAAGGATCTAGAAAGTTGCGTTGATCTTTTGTCCTGTGCGGATTAATGGTTTTGATGGCTTTGTGCTTGTAATCAATTAACTGAAGACAATAAAGAAGATGAGTTGGTGGACGTAGCCCCAGGGTGGGGTGAACCACGTAAACACTGTGTTGTCTTGCTTTGTGCTTGTCTTAATGTGTTTATGTCTTCTTTTGCTAAGTGCTTTGATATTATTAGATAGATATGCTTATGCTTAGTGATAATGACATGTGAGAATGTTATATCTGATCCATATGAATGTGCTTAGTGCTAGATCCACTAGATCTACCTCTTTGTTTATGCTAAGTGCTTAAGTACTTTATATCAGTGTGAATGTTGGGAAGCCCTGTTTTATTAGTGAAGTAGAAGTTGATTGCATATTGAGGAACTGATGGTGCTAAGTGCTTTATTAAGTATTAAAATCATAGATCTGTGTCCCAGCTAAGGTTGCAGACACTTGATTCTTTCAACCACCCCTACCTCTACCTCGGGTAAGACTTCATTTTCTTCGCAGGTGTTTCTGAAAGGGATGGTAGTTAGGGTTTTGTTGGTGCGTTGTTGTAGCGTTGAACCCTGGGTCTGCCCCTGTGCCAACAAGTGTCCCTCAAGCTATCGTCATCGACCATGGCATCCATTTTCTCAATTTTATGATGTCTAATCTTACTGATAAGTTGGGTTTACAGCATGAAAACTCAACCCCTTATTATCCACATGCCAATGGCCAAGTTGAAGCAATCAACAAAGTTTTAACTACTATGCTTCGAGGGATGGTAGGGATTCATAAGTCAAGTTGGCATACAATTCTTTTTTTGGCATTATGGACCTATCAAACATTAGTTAAATCTGATACGGGTTTCACGCCTTTCCAATTAGTGTATTGTATCGAAGACATTTTTCCGATTGAATGTGAAATTATGTCTCTGAAGCTAGTTTTCGAACTTCTCCCCAACACCACTGCCGAAGAAGAATGTTTGTTGTATTTAATACAATTAGATGAGAGTCATCATGATGTTGTGTTAGTAATAGAATCTGAGAATAAACGCATTAAGGCTCAATACGACAAACATGTTAAACCTCATGTTTTTTTTCTGAAGGCGATTTGGTTATCCTTTATGACCAAGATCGTGACTTGTTGGGGCAGGTAAATTTGAGCCTATGTGGCATGGTCCTTATATCATTAAACGAGTATTAGAGAAAGGGGCTTATGAGCTGGTTGATTATGTTGGAATTCCTTTGGGTGAACCCAGAAATGGGCTTTACCTAAAGAAGTACTATGCTTAAAATGGTTTTCATGAGTGCTTTGTACTTTAATTTATCATATTCTAGTGTGTTTTTTGTCGTTTATTTTTCTACCCTCAAACTGCTTACCTTGCCTTGTGCTTGTTTTCCATATGTCGGCATTCTCTTTACCTCATATTGGCTTTGTTGATGGTTCTAGTCACAGTACTCAAAATCTAGCGTCTGTTGCATAAGCAATCTACGCACCTACATATGAATTGATAAGTCCACGTGGTATTTTCCTGGGTCGTGCAGCTAATATTATTGTGGAATATAATGCAGTCATTGAGTTATTGACTGATGCCATTTCACTTGGAATATTTAATCTAATTATACGAATCGATTCTCAACTTGTGTTTGTGTAATTAAGCAATGTTTATTCCATCAGAAGTCCTACACTATTACATGTATACTTGAGAATTCATATCTTGGAAAGGAATTTTGATTACATCGAATATCAACACATTCCTAGATATCTAAATACATTAACAGATGCTTTAGCCAATTATGTTTTAGATAGACATTTGCGCAATTTATAAATCCAAACACAAACACATAAAGACAAGTCGGTAGAATTTTTTGTATTATAACGCAAAAATTTACAAAAAAAGTGTGTCTTGAGACCAAAATGTTGAAACACATGACTTCATATACATATATATCATGGATTCTGCTCATGATAACAAACTATTTTTTGTGCTACACGATGGAGCATTTGACCAATAGATGTTGAAACGCCAACAGTATGGCGTTGGTAACGTCAAGGCAGATCATCCATGGTAACATCAGGGATGTCCATCGTCAATCCCTCGAGGTTGTGTTTGATCTCCTTGAGATCCTCAGTCACTACTCCTCGACTTGCCACTACACCTGCCTCTCCACGTCTCTATATTGGAGATGAACCTGGAGGTCGGAAAGGTACCACATCTGCATTTTGAGAGCTTTTGATTAGTGTTATAGCAAGATTTGCCTCACCATTGCTATCTTGCACAGAGGGCCTTTTTCCATTTCCCTATGCAGAATTATCAACCCCTTTTTGATAAATCCAGAGCCAAAAATATATATTTTTCCACATATACGCTCCCTAACTACTTTGCAAGATGCGTATATGCTTGATGCTCCACTATAGTTCACATATATCGGGATTTGTGCCAAAAAATACAAAATGAGGTCGAGTTTCCATGTCACGACAAAAGATCTCTAGTCTTTGGCCTTCCATATACTGGAAACGTTTCGACTCGGCCCTTCAGTTGCATTCTGGAGGCTGTAAGAGCACAATTTCGAGCTATGGAAAAAGAGGAGAAAGCATTCAACTTTGAGAGCAAAGTTACTATGGAGAAATTACTTCATATTGAGTCTGCATCCCTTTGTCCCTCAAGTCTGAACACAGTGTTCATCCCCCAAGATCTTTCCTTATTGTCGAGAGGACCTCATTACCTCTTTGCTATGAGATTGCCTTTGGTGGAGGATTGAAGTGGTGGAGACCCAGTTGGAAGGAACTTGGTTTCTTGGTTTCGAACCGTGCTAACATGGAAGTCTGTAATGTTGATACTTCTGTTGATCAATTATTAATAGAAATACTCCTTTCCCGTCCTATCAATATCTTGCGAATATATGATTATTATCCATGGGCATGTTTGTAATGTTTATTAATGGAGTGTGGTATCTGATGTGCTAACTCATTTTATACATTGTCACTATATACTTGCATCGCTTGTTTGTTGAGAACTTCTTGCAGGTGTAAAGCTTTGGGTCAAAGTGCTCAATGGTGGAACGACATCAAACAATTGGATCAAGGTAGGCTTCTTCCTCATATTGCACATTAGTTTATATAGCACATGTTGGAACTGAGTTGATTTCTACAGTCATACATGTCTGTTGTGGTTTACCCTTGGCCATGGAGAGTTTTTCCCTCGGAACAGAATTGGCAACTCCACTAGGGAATAGATCTTCCTTCTAAGGGTTGAAGTACTTTTTCTTCTTACATTGCTTTTTTTCCTTTGTGTTTCTTGTCATATCACTGCTGGATAGATTATGTTCACTCTGGGTCTGAGTTTTCATCCTTTTACCCTTCCCTGGCCTTGTTTTAAAGGATATATGCCCTTTTTACCCTGACAGTTGTGTATACACGCTTGTTGTTCCACTGCAAGAGGCATATATATGCCCTTTTCTCTTGAACAATCGCATATACCACTTCCCCTTGCTTGCTTGCTTGCTTAGTGACTGTTGGGTAGGTTTTGAGGATCACTGAGCCTTCTTAGGTCTTTGTGGTGCCTGTTGAGATTATCTGGGATGACAGGGAACTTGTTTGGAGTTGAATTTTTGGGTGGCATCTTTCTCTTTGTTTTCCGTTTTTTATTTGTCCTTGGTAGTTGGGTTGTCTAGTTAGTTGCTTGGTATTCTACTCGAGTGATTGCTTTTATACACAGTAGAAGTTATATATCAAGTCGCTTATCATTCCATGCATTTTATTTTTAATACATTGAAAATACAAAAAAAATAGGTATTTTGCATTGGTTGGTATTTTTGTCTTGGAACCTTTATCATTAGATTAGTGCATTTAGCGAAAGATCGTATTTTACTTCTGAGTTGCAGAGTTAAAATTGAATATTGCACTGTTTTTATTTAGCATATCATTCACTGAAAAGTTAAAGTTAGGCTTTGCATTATATCTATTTTTATTTTTATGCAGAGTCATAACACCATGAGTTTCATTTCCATACCTTTTTGAGTAATCACGGCCAATAAAATTTACGCTTTAAACTAAAATTGATTCATAACGATTTTATTGTTTAGGGTGCACAAACTAGCCTAGGATTTAGTGCCTTGGAATAGTATTTTGTGAGTAAACTTCTCCAAGGCAATTAAATCAACATATGTGTCTGAGACAAGGAGTTGAGAAATCCATTGTATAATTGGTAATATCAGGAGGCTCCACTCACACCGGAGTTAAGCACAAGGTCGCGCGAAGTTTGTTGAAGGGATAACTCCTGGATACTCAGCTAGCGTCAGAGATATTTTTGTGGATTTATTCATATTTGGGGATCTTTCTAGTATCCATACCTCTGTGAGAGGTGGTACTTTCAAGGTTTCGGGCTTTGCTACCCTGCCCATATGGCAATCCAAACTTACAAGTGTTTTCCTGTGCATTGGTTATATAGTGGTTGATTAGTTGCTTGACTTAGGTATCTCATTGGTTACTTGCATGGGCTATTCTGCTTGTACCCTGAGTCAGATAGGGTTCGGACAACACACAACCTTTATGGAGGATTACCTCTCCGGGGGGCTTGGACCGACTGGTTGTTAAGCCTATGAGGTCCCTTATAACTGATTATGTTACCTCCAAACTTTAGCATTGAGTCTTAGTTCCCTCTTGGATGAGACATGCCTTCTTTAGCGAGGGAGGTCACTCAGCCACTTTAGCCCGTTTGCATGCATATTGGTCGTTTGACTTTTTGGTATGCTCTTTGACTATTAGTTGACCATAGGATTTTGTGATGAGTCTTTGTTATCATGGATAGTGGATTTCCTTTTTCTCCCTCTTTTACTGCTACCCCCCCCCCCCATGACGTTCATAGCGAAAAATCCATCCTCTTTTTATAATGGTATGCAGAATTATGGTACTCAGTCAATGCCTTGGGTCTCTAATCATTTTTCTCATGGTATGTTTGATATGTCTTTGCACTTGCCATCCTCTGTCTCGCCTCCTTATGCAAATACAAGTTTTGGGTTTGGGGGCATGATGCCTCCTTCTTATCCCTCTCCGTTTGGTGGGAGTCATATCCTTCAAACACCTCTTACGATAGGAGGTTGGAATATTCCTTCCTACAAGTCCACTATGCGAGAGGTAAATGCCCAATTAAGCAATCATTATACTTATTACACTCCATCCACCTATTCTTCTTCTGCTATTTCGGTTCCTACGAACACTTTTCCCATGGAAAACCTCCATCTTTCCTCTGGAGTTTCATCCAGGGGAAGTCATTTTTATAGTATGGGAAACCCCCCTCACAAAGTTCATTCGCCTGGGGGCAACATATATCCTCACATTAGTAACCCTTGTCATGTCGCTTTCTCTTCGCAAGAAGCTTCCTCAGTGTCGATGCCCTTACAACCCTTTATGAATCAATATGGAGGAGGATACTATCCTGTTGGACAGGGACAAGGTGTAAACCAGGATCCTTCCTGGCCTGCAATTTCTCAAAACCAATATTTTCTTGGACCTTAGACTCAAATGTCACAATTCACCACTACCACAAGTCCAGTCACTGCATGTCATACTGACATTATATCACCAACCACTGCTAGTCATGTTGGATATTGGTTGACAACCTCTGGGAGTCATGTTGAAGACCTGCAACCAACCACTGTAAGTCATGCTGGGGGCACAAGTCTAGTCATTGCATGTCATACTGGGGTTATACACCAACCTCTGCTAGTCATGTTGGAGATTGGTCGAAAACCTCTGTGAGTCATGTTGAAGACCTGCAACTAGTCGTTGCAAGTCATGTTGGGGGCACATGTCTGGTCACTGCTAGTCACACTACACATCCATCACCAACCTATGCTAGTCATGTTGGGGATTCATCACCAACCTCTGCTAGTTATGTTGGGGATTCATCACCAACCTCTGCTAGTCATGTTGGAGATTTTCTACTAGCCTCTACAAGTCATGCTGGGAGCATGTCACCAGCCACTGCAAGTCACGTTGGGGGCATTCATATGATTGAGAAGCCTAGGCATCTTAGATGTAAACCTAGATTCCTTTACAGGACTTGCGAAGGAAGTCACCTTACTCGTTTGTTGACTATTACTGTTGGGATACCAGAAGCATGGAGCTCACCTAAGGACAACCCTTCAGGTTCTGAGGCATCTATGGTTTCACAACACTATGTTCCTTCTTTGGTTGATACAACAGTCATGCCGATGCAATCTTCGGCTGACACCCCTTTCCCTTTAGGGGTTGATGCATCCTTTGACCTTGTTGTCTCACATCTCATTCAACTTGTGGTCGTGTCGATGCAATATTTGACCGACACCTCTCCTATGTTTGGGGGTGATGCATCTCTTGACCTTGTTGTCTCACATATTATTCAACGAACGGTTGTGTCGATGCAATCTTCAACCGACAACACTCATGGTTTTGGGGGTGATTCACCTCTTGACCTTGTTGTCTCACATCCTATTCAACCAATGGTTTAGGAAGTGGTCATATCGATGCAATATTCGATTGATCCCACTCTTCTCTCAGAGAATGACAGGTCTAAGGAAGCAGTCATGCCAATGCAATTTTTGGTCGATCCCACTCTTCTGGTTCTGGTTCTATACCTTCTATTCCATGTCCTTAGCATTTCTATCACTTCACCTTCTGAACAAGAGAGAGTTTTACTCTTCCCAAGTTCTCTCCCTCCAAGTATTGATGAGGTTCCCTTTGATTGGGATGCTCTTATGGGGTATCCAATGCCTCCACCTATGTCTTTTCTAAGAAGAGACATTATCCAACATAAGACAAAGACGATAACCTCCGTTAGCACTTTGTCCTCCTCGACTTGGAGAGCTTTGGGTCTTCCCGAGCTTGTGTTGGTTCTTCGTAAGATACTGACATTCCAAAGAAGATCTGCATGGGAGCCTTGGCCTCCCCCATGACTTGCCGCCTAGAGTCTCCCAAACAAGTCTTAGTTAAGCTCTTTTCCGACTCGTTATTAAAAATTGAAAATATCACCTAGTGATTTGTCCCTTTCACACTCGTTAAAATTGGATTTTAAAGATCATGAGTCATAGTTAAGCTCTTTTCCTACTTGCTATCAAAAATGGAAAAGATCGTCAAGTGAGCTTGTCTTTTTCACACTCTTAAATTGGATTTGAAAAGACGTCTATTTGGCACAAGTTTACCCCTTTTTCACACCATGTAGACTAAAATATATAAAAAAAGGAAATTTTTTGGCGTCAAATTGTGATTGCATCTCATGCCCTTGCTTGCAGTATTGAGCCTTTAGCTAGTTCTCTCTTTGCATTATAAACCATGGCCCAAGCAGTTTGCATCATCAACCAAGTAGAGCCTTGTTTATATCCTTTGCAATTTGAAACCCTACACCCTGGAGGGAACATCACCCCGAGTGTCCATCTCCTACATGCATTTCCTTGCATTGAGCATAGGTACGTTCCACTGCTGGAACTAGTTTTTCTTACTTGTGACACTCGTTCCCTCCTCTATATCATAGCATTCACTTGTTATGAAAAAACAAAAAAAGATGGGCGAGAATGGAGTACTCTATTACAATTGGCAGTAATCGCATCACCTTTAAACAGAGCACAAAGTTATTGATTCCTTGCATCATCATAATTTTGGTTTTAGCATGGCCTTAGAAAGTTGATCTTGTTACAAAATTTTCTCTACCGACTGGTTAATCTTCCAGCCACTATAGATAATATTATGGATGCCTCCTACATCTAATCGTCAAATCATTAAGTCTATACTACCAGAGTCCACCGTATGTCTCATGCTCTTGTTCAAAGGAAGTCTATCAACCTGTGTCGGCCACTCCTCAGAAATATTGACTTTACATGTCGGCCATACCTTCATTTTGTCTCAGAATCATACGATACTTTGATCTTATGATGCAACTTGGCCCTACTTTCATCATTAGTAGGTCACCTTGAACCCAAAAATCGACATTTCATCATGGGTTGTTGACTGGGTGGTTTCCCTTGTGTTCGACGACAATACATCTATTCACACTTTGATATTCGTGCAATGTCTCGGATGCCATTAGCCTTATTGGTGGTTTCCTTGCCTTTGTCAACAGTTTTCATCACTGGCTACTATTCAGGGGGTATTTTTCATGTACCACTTGCATTGGCACACACAAAAGATGCACAGGGTCGTAGGTTCATGAACATGTTCTTCGTCCGATCTCCACAAAATCATGAAGCTCCTAATTTGATCCTTGTGCTGAATGATGAGAGATGCCTTAATGCTCTCCTTTTAGCGGGTCTCTTCCCATCGACTTCAGCTCATGTATTCTGGATACGAGACTTAGAGTTTTATGAGTACCTTGAGGTGTGCATTCATTAGTGGAAGTCTCTCTCGCCATTAAAAGATGGGAATACATCAATGTCTCCTGATCAATGGATCTCTCAAATGTTCGACACCAGACACCAGCTCCTTCATTCACATTTGTAGAGATGTACTCGGTGCCTTGATACCTACTTTCATCATTGATAAGTTGTCTCACGTTTTCTAACGGTATACCTCAATGACTAATAATCAAACGATGTCTCATAATGTTCGACCTCAACTCATGTATTCACATGATGTAGACCTGCACCATTGGCGGATTGTATTGAAGACTTGAAGACATCACTTTGTAGACACAGCTTTCCTGAGATTTTGTTTCCATTTCGTTGGACCAATACCTATTTGACTTCAGTGATCATGGGAGATTAGATTGTACTCCTTGGTATACAGATATCAACAGATTGATTTTGAGACTGACTTCACTGAGCCTTGTTTGTGACTATGACAACTATTGGCATGTAACCACATTTATATTTGCCTACTCATGGCCATGAACACTTGTTGTTATATTTTCCACATGGATCTGCATTGTATTCTTGGCATCCATGTATGCAAAGTTAATACATAATGTAATGAGCAATTGAGTTCGTCCAACTGGTTCTCTACCACTCCACTTTTGGGTTATTTATAATTTATTTCATCCATCGCAGATACTCCTCTGATATCACACGTTAGGGGGCATATGTTATAGAAAGATTTGCCTCACCATTGCTATCTTTCACAGAGGGCCTTTTTACATTTCCCTATGCAGACTTATCAAACCCATTTTTGATAAATCCAAAGCCAAAAATATATATTTTTCCACATATACACTCCCTAACTTCTTTGTAAGATGCGTATATGCTTGATGCTACACTACAACTCGTGTATATCAGGATTTGTGCCTTAAAATACAAAATGAGGTCAGGTTTCCATGTTACGACAAAAGATCTCTAATCTTTGGCCTTCCATATACTGGAAATGTTCTGACTCGACCCTTCAGTTGCATTCTAGAGGCTATAAGAGCACAATTTCGAGCTATGGAAAAAGAGAGAGAAAGCATTCAACTTTGAAAGAAAAGTTACTCTGGAGGAATTACTTGATATTGAGTTTGCATCCCTTTGTCCCTCAAGTATGAACACAGTGTTTAGCCCCAAGCTCTTCCCTTATTGTCAAGAGAATCTCTTTATCTCTTTGCTATGAGATTGCTTTTGGTGGAGGATTGAAGTGGTGGAGACCCAGTTGGAAGGAACTTGGTTTCTTGGTTTCGAACAGTGCCGACACAGAAGTCTGTAATGTTGATACTTCTATTGATCAATTATTAATAGAAATACTCCTTTCCCGTCCTTTCGATATCTTTCAAATATATGATTATTATCCATGGACATGTTTGTAATGTTTATTAATGGATTGTGTTATCTGATGTGCTAACTCATTTTATATACTATCGCTATATACTTGCATCGCTTGTTTGTCGAGAACTTCTTGCAAGTGTAAGACTTTGGGTCAACGTGCTCAATGGTGGAATGACATAAAACGATTGGATCGAGGTAGGCTTCTTCCTCGTATTACACATTAGTTTATATAGCACATGTTGGAATTGAGTTGATTTCTGCACTCATACCTGTCTGTTGTGGTTTACCCTTGGCCATAGAGATTTTTTCCCTTGTAACAATTTATGTAACCCATTCTTCTGTGCTAGAGCCAAATTTCATCATCCTTTCCTAGGAAACATCTTTCCTTTGCAATTTCATTTATCACATATATGTTGCTTGGAGTTCTTATAGCTATAGCTACCAACTTGCCTAATCTCGCTTTCCTTATCTTACATTTATCTGAGTCAAACACAAGTCTATGTCCTTGATTACACATTTGAATTACACTTAGTAGATTGTGCTTCATGTCTTTGACCAGTAGAATTTTTTTTGCCTTGGAATCCTTCTTTCCAAGCTTGATTGTACCTCTTCCTATAATCTAGCTGAGTTGTCATTTCCAAACAAAATTGATATGTCCTCTTTCCTTTTTTAGAGATAGAAACCTGTCCTTATCACCTGTCATATGATTTGATCAACCATTTTCAACATACCATCCACGTTTCTTGTTTTGAGCTTGTAGATAAAGCATGCATTCTTCAGTGTCGAATTGATCCTCCTTCCTTATCCATATCCTTTGTGGTTCTTGCTTATGACTATTGATATTATGCTTTGGTTCCCTTGGAGGAATATTCAATCTACAATCTTTGGCCATGTGACCACAGTTGTTTCATTTGTAGCATTCTACTTCATTACTCAAGGATTAAAATCTATTGTAGTTTTTTCTATGTGCTTCACGAGGTCTTCTTGGATAACCATTTGAATGCTACTTCCTTTGTGGTTGGGTTCTCCTATTCTATTCTCATTTCATAGGCAGTGAGTATCTCATGTATCTCGTCCATGCTTAAGGTGGATATATGTTTTCTTTCTTCTAGGGATGAAATCCTTGGATCAAATCTCATAGGTAGATACTTTAGTACCTTTTGAACGATGATTGGTTCCTTCATCCCTTCTCCCAGACCTTTAATAGTATTCATTATTTCATCAACTCAGAGAAAGTAGGCTGCAATGTCTTCATCTTTCTTCATCTTCAATTGTTCGAACTTAGCTCTAAAGGTTTGGAATTTATCTCCCTTGACTTTAGCATCTCCTTCATAAATATTTTGAAGCTTATCCCAAAGATCCTTTACAGAATCACAATGCATAACCTTAACAAATACTGAATTAACAAGACTATTTAGAATAATACCTTTATCCTTTGAGTTTTTTTCTTCAAGTTTCTTTCCATCCTTGTCTGTTAGGGGAGTGACTGGTGCTTTGTATCCATCTACTACTTCTCACCATACATCAAATCCTTGTGCATGTAAAAATGTTTTCATCCTTATACTCCAAAATGCATAATTCTGACTGTCAAATATTGGTGCTACAATATTAGCATATTCCATGATCTCCTTTCAGTGGTTAGACTACTTCTTGAAGGACCTTCTCTCATACCAATTGTTGGAATACTAAGAGGGGGGGTGAATCGGTATGAGAGATTTTATTACTTTTAACCACAATGTATATTCTTCAACATTGTTCAACAATTTATCTTTATCATTCAATATATATCATCAACAGTGTAATCATAAGAATCATCACATGAAAAATATCACATAAAATGCATAGTACACTATAATTTATGTGGAAACCCAAATGGGAGAAAACCATGAAATGATTTTCTTATATATCAAAAGAATACATTCATTGGAAACACCAACTTCCTAATTTTTCAGCTACAACTGGAAGGAGGATACAACCCCATATTTTGAGTCTCCAACCTGAAGGAAGCTACAACTCCCTGAATTCTCTGGCTCCAACCAGAAGGAAGCTACAACTCCCTAAATTCTCTGGCTCCAACCAAAAGGAAGCTACAACTCCTTGAGAGCAAAAAATCACTTACTCACAATATATATGTGTTTAAGGATAAATTCGTGAGTGCGGACACAGACCAATCTCCCCAGATCCACCTGGATCTGGAACAAAACGTGACAGAATACTACTCTTTCCCTAGATCTAGCTATTGAA
>JZKD02S2291541.1:305240-317317 GCA_000966675.3 Picea glauca
CATTTCCTTGCATTGAGCATAGGTACGTTCCACTGCTGGAACTAGTTTTTCTTACTTGTGACACTCGTTCCCTCCTCTGTATCATAGCATTCACTTGTTATGAAAAAACAAAAAATACGGGTGGGAAGGGAGTACTATATTGTAATTGGCAGAAGTCATGTCGCCTTTGAACAGAGCACAAAGTTATTGGATCTTTGCATCATCATAATTTTGGATTTAGCATGGCCTTAGGAAGCTGATCTCGTTACAGAATTTTCTCCACCGACTGGTTAATATTCTAGTCACTATAGAGAACATTATGGATGCCTCCTGCATCTAGTTGTCACATCATTAAGTGTATGATGTCAGAGTCCACCGTATGTCTCATGCTCTTGTTCAAAGGAATTCTATCAACCCGTGTCGGCCACTCCTCATAAATCTTGACTTCGCATGTCGGCCATACCCTTAGTTTGTCTTAGAATCACATGATATTTTGGTCTTATGATGCACCCTGGCCCTACTTTCATCATTGGTAGGTCACCTTGAATCCAACAATCAACATTTCATAATGGTTCGTTGACTGGTTGGTTTCCCTTGTGTTCGACGGCAAGACATCTATTCACACTTTGGGATTCGTGCAGTGTCTTGGATGCCATTAGCCTTATTGGTTGTTTCCTCGCCTTTGTCAACAATTTTCATCATTGGCTACTATTCAGAGGGTCTTTTTCGTGTACCTCTTGCATTTGGCACACACAAAAGACACACATGGTCGTTGGTTTGTGAACATGTTCTTCGTCCGATCTCCACCAAATCATGAAGCTCCTGGTTTGTTGCTCGTGTTCACTAATGAGAGATTCCTTAATTCTCTCCTTTCAGCGGATCTCTTTCCATCGACTTCAACTCATGTATTCTAGATACGAGACCTAGAGTTTTATGAGTACCTTGAGGCTTGCAGTCATTAGTGGCAGGCTCTCTCGCCATTGACAGATGGGAATACATCAATGTCTCCTGATCAATGGATCTCTCAAGTGTTCAACACCAACTCCTTTATTCACATTTATAGAGATGTACTGAGTGCCTTGATACCTACTTTCATCATTGGTAGGTTGTCTCGCATTTGTTAACGGTATACCTCAATGACCGTTAATTAAATGATGTCTCATTGTGTTCGACCTCAACTCATTTATTCACATGATGTAGACTTGCACCATTGGCGGATTGTATTGAATACTTGAAGACATCAATTTGTGGATGCAACTTTCCTGAGTTGTTGCTTCCATTTCATTGGACTAGTACCTATTTGACTTCAACGATCATGGAAGATTATATTGTACTCCATGGTATACATATATCTTCAGATTGATTTTGATATTGGTTTTACTGGGCCTTTTTCGTGAATATGACAACTATTGACATGTAATTGCATTTATACTTGCCCACTCATGGCCAGGAACACTTGTTGGTATATTTTCCACATGGATCTGCATTGTATTCTTAGAAGCCATGTATGCAAAGTCAGTACATTATGTAATGAGCAATTGAGTTCATCCAGTTGGTTCTCTACCACTCCACTTCTGGGTTATTTATAATGTATTTCGGCCATCACAGATACTCCTCTAATCTCACACATTAGGGGGCATCTGTTATGGCAAGATTTGCCTCACCATTGTTATCTTGCAAAGAGGGCATTTTTCCATTTCCCTATGCAGACTTATCAACCCCTTTTTGATAAATCTAGAGCCAACAATATATATTTTTCCACATATACGCTCCCTAACTTCTTTGCAAGATGCGTATACGCTTGATGATCCACTACAGTTCACGCATATCGAGATTTGTGCCAGAAAATACAAAATGAGGCCTGGTTTCCATGTCATGAAAAAACATCTCTGATCTTTGGCCTTCCATATACTGGAAATGTTTCGACTAGGCCCTTCAGTTGCATTTTGGAGGATATAAGAGCACAATTTCAAGCTATGGAAAAAGAGGAGAAAGAATTCAACTTTGAGAGAAAAGTTACTCTGGAGAAATTACTTCATATTGAGTCTGCATCCCTTTGTCCCTCAAGTCTGAAAATAGTGTTCAGCCCCCAAGCTCTTTCCTTATTGTCGAGAGGACCTCTTTACCTCTTTTATATGATCTTGCCTTTGGTGGAGGATTGAAGTGGTGGAGACCCAGTTGGAAGGAACTTGGTTTCTTGTTTTTGAACCATGCTGACACAGAGGTCTGTAATGTTGATACTTCTGTTGATCAATTATTAATAGAAATAATCCTTTCCCGTCTTATCGATATCTTGTGAATATATGATTATTATCCATGGGCATGTTTGTAATGTTTATTAATGGATTGTGCTATCTGATGTGCTAACTCATTTTATATATTGTCACTATATAATTGCATCGCTTGCTTGTTGAGAACTTCTTGCAGGTGTAAAGCTTTGGGTCAAAGTCCTCAACGGTGGAACGACATCAAACGATTGGATCAAGGTAGGCGTCTTCCTCGTATTTAACATTAGTTTATATAGCACATGTTGGAACTGAGTTGATTTCTGCAGTCATACCTGTCTGTTGTGGTTTACCCTTGGCCATAGAGAGTTGTTCCCTTGTAACAATTAGTCTTGGATACATAACATAAAAAATTTATAATGAAAATGACAAAAAAAAATTATAATGAAAACGTCTTTTTCACCTATGTCTCCCCAATATTCACCCTCAAGTAGTGCCAAATTGGGATCACCACGGAAATCAGTCTCAGCATAAGCATAATCCTCAACCATAATGAGTTGATATCTCAGCCATTGGAAGAAGATAGGCCCATATGTAATAGTTGGGATGCCACCATAGTGTGCCATCAAGTCAGTGCATCTCTTCATGTGAGGATCCCGTGGAGCGATCACACCCCAATCCACATGCTAAAGACCCAAAACTAGAACCCTTTCTAGGAAAAAGGACACCAAAATTGATTCATACCCAAATTGTTTCAGTCAACCAGTCCTGCACTTTGTTAACTGTTTTTTCATATTTTTGAGGAGTTCGTCACACCAGTTGAATACTCGAGATTCCATGCACTCAATGGCATACTGAAAATGAGTCTACAAGGCCATGTGTGGAGTTTCACTCGTTGCTACATGGGTGACGGTGTAGAGTATGGTCCTCAAAGGTAAGTTGAGGACATCCTTTATGGCAACTTTCCCACTATGTTTCTCTGTACCAGCCAAGCAGTGTTGTGCGACATAATAATCCATTGGCTCACCTCCTCCTCTACTTCCTGATAATGACACTCAAGATCCTTGACAAGACAAACCAGACAAGAAGAATATGTCATCAATCTCGGAAAACTTGTTCGTTCATGTCCCACATTTGGACTAAGTGATCTAATAGAAATAATTGGGCCCTCATGCCCTACACTTTGAAGAACTTAAGAAAGTCGCACTCTCGGAGTGCCATGACTGTGTTGGGATCATTCCCTACAAAATAATCTTCCTCCTCGTGCTCTCTTTCCTTCCATTCGAGCATGATGAACTACAAGGATGATTTTAAGGATGGAAATTTATTTTAAAACGTAGAAACCTTGGCGAATATTACTAATCCTTCAAATGTCAACTATAAATGTTAGGTGATATTTTTTTTTAAATATTCAAATTTCTAAGTATTTTTTATATTTTTTATAAAATGTTGGTGATTTTTAAGGTAAAATAATTTTATCCTATAGAATTTGGGTAAATCATTTTTAAAATAGCGAATCTCGTTTTTGGAAAAACCATGAAAAATTAGCCCATGAGCGAAATTTAGCCCCTAAAATCATCTATGATGAACTATGGAAATTCTATCAAACAACATTCAAAGATGAATTAGTTCATTGAAAATAAAAAATTGGGATCTTCCTTAGTTCTTTCTTTCTTTTTTATTTTTGAGTTGTGGTCATCACAGGTCCCAAGTTTAACATAGTGCAACATCGTCGCACTTCATCAGTGTAACCCCTCCGACAATCCCAGATCATTGCAGTTCCCTATCTAGAGAACCCACGACGATATGGAGGCGCTTTTCCCTTTGGAAAATTTCCCACAAAAATAAAAAATGACAATAAAAACTGGAAAAAAAAAATGTTATAGAAAGAGAGAGGGAAGGAAGAACACCAACCTCACGAAGAAGGATCGAGAAACTGTCCACAAATTGCGTCGGAAATCATCGCTTGAAGATCGAGGGAAAATGAGGTTTTTGACACTAGTTTTGTTGAAATACAAATGGAATGGTAAAAATGATTTGTTTTTGACTTATATAATCTATTTTACCATTTTTTACCTAAAATGAAATTATTTTTCACCTATGTTAAAGCCTAATGAACATTTCAAAGTGTCAATGTTACAGGATACAGGTTGGGCGATTAGACGTTTGATATGGATCAACCCTTTTATCATTTTTTATGTGTTTTGAAAAATCATTTGATGTAAATATGATTTTAAGTTTTTTCAGTAAAACACATCGATCATAGTATTTTTTCTTTCTCATGCTCATAAATCTATGAGAATGTAATCGAGTAAAAGGAACCTCCCTGGAGTCCTCTTTAAGCTCTTTTCAAACTACCTAAGCATGAAAAGATAGCCGAGTGATCTTGTTCTTTTCACGCCCGTTAAAGTATTTGAAGAAAATGTTTGTTGAGAGATAGATTATCTCTTTTTTGGTCTCATTGGACTACTTTACGAAAAAGTACATTTTGCAGTTTCTTTAAGTGTTTTTCAGACACTCTAAACATGAAAAACCCCTAAGTTTTATTTCCTTGGACTCGTAAAACAAACATCGAAAGAACCATATGGGACCAAACCACTCCTTCTTAGGGTTCCTTAAAAATACTCTGAGGGACTCATCCGATGGATGAGCTTACAAATCAAGCATATGTTATCCTCATCAATCTTGTGTAAAAATAAAGAGGTACTCGCCAGAAATGGTGGGGAAAATTTGGGAAAGAAATGTATATATGTATCTGTGATAGTGGCAGTATGTCTCTCTTGAACATGACACCCCTTTCCATTGTTGTGTCTGGGTTGGTCTTCTGATTTGTTGAAAGGTTTCTGACTGATATGCTCCTTGTTCTTGAGACAAACATTCTACAAAGTATTTCATCAGTCACGCATTTCCAACTTCATACTTTGGGGGGCATTCTATTACACATTATTTTTGTCACCCTTGTGACCACTGATGATATGTGTATCATTGGTTATAAAAAATATCATTTTCCTATTCCCTAAAGAATATTGAAGAAATAAGACTTTCCCTAAGAGGTGAAATCACCTTTTCCTTATTGAAAAACCCTATCAAGAGAGATCGTTGCACCTTTCTAGTGTTAAGGGTGCGACAATCCTGGATCATCGCATGTTTCTCCATAGTGGCCTATGACATCATCGTAGGTTTCTCATGTTTAGGGTGCGAGGATGTTTAAACGAAGGAAAAAGAACAATTTCGCGAAGGTTCTAGAATGGAATCTTTGAAAGGATGAAGTGGCCTCCGATCGGTTTGGATCTCAACCTCTTCTCTAATTTAGTGGGATCATCCTAATCCCTTCATCCCTTCCCCTTCACTCTATATAAGAATGGATCTCTCATGAGAAAGGCTATCCTAGCTTATGTATGAATAATTATGTTGAAGATTGTGCTTGTGAGAGCTTTGCATTAGATTTCCAAGTCAGGTTGTGAATACTCTTCATCAAAATCATTGGAGAAAAGGTGTGTGTGTTGAGGCAAAGGGACATTGGAAGGGACCTTGCAACATCAAGGCATAGGTTCTATTCTCCACTTTCATCAATATATAATGCAGTAATGCATTTCTTCCCTATAAAGTGTCTCCATTTTTATTGCATAACTCCTTGATCTTATGCATAGGTTTCATTGGAATATATATATCGTTTCTATCTCTTTCTTGGTTTGTGTTTCTCAACAGGTTCAACATCTCGCAGACCTTAGGATGGAGCAAGGACAACACTAGAAAGGATCAAACGAAGTTTAAATGATATGTTGTTTATCCCTCATTGAACTAGTATTTATTACAATGGAAATCTAAGGAGAAGTTTGTATTTTGTCATGTTTTGTTCTAATTTCCGGTTGAAGTTAGGGAGATTAGTTTGTGTCAACACTTATCGATTTGTCTAGTAATAGGTGACAACTTCAAAGGTACCTTCGCAAGGTGTCTTGTTGTTTTTCAATGTGAGCTACCTTGCTTATGTTCTCCAAAGTCAAACCATTATTCTCATTATATGTATTAGATGTATCATCATGCTAGCTCAATTATGGTATAACTCATCCTCCTCCCTCACTCCTCAGATGAAAAATGCACTATGGACGTAACATACCTGACCCCTAAGTACATTTTTAAGAGATGGGGTATTAAATTTTTTCTTAAATATTCTCTATCGCAACTCCATCCTATTTTTATCATCAATATATTTCCAAATATGGTAAATTCACTCATGATTGAGCTCTGGAACGAAAGGTATGACCTTTCAAAGTTCTTGGGTTTACATAGGAAACATCTCTCTTACTGCCACGTGACATCCATGTGACATGTCATTGGTCATTCCAACTGATGTGGTGACACCCTGGTCCTGACATGGCACTAGCCTAGCCTACCATGGTGGAACTTTAGTCCACGTAGGCCTACAACCATCGTCACTCGGACCTTCTTCCAATGCACTCTCTCAAGTGGCATATTCGCGGACTCATAATAATTCCCTTCATAAGTCCACCCAAACGTCTCAAAACTTAGATTATTTTTCCATCTACAAAGACTCGCGAACTCACAAATGCATAACTCTTCCTTTCATAAGTCCACCCAAAAAGTCTCGACACTTATATTATTTTTCTATCTACACGGACTTGTGAACTTACAGACTCATGGAATCACAAGCATATAATTCTTCCCTTCATAAGTTTGTCCAAAGATTTGCAACACTTAGATTATTTTTCTATCCTTAAACTCAACAGGGACCCACTCCCTATCACTTTGACTAATTATACGCCTCCACGTGGCTTCCTCGTACACGTAGGTTCGTGATATCAACATAAATTTAGCATGATGTCATCCCTCCTCTTGTCAACATCTAAGGGATCCTTAATGCAATGGTTGTGATTTCTCCCAGAACCTTTGTTAATGGATGGGATTCTTCCTCGATTCCTTCGACTTTACACTTGGATTACAAAGAACCATGATTGTTGATCTATGCCTTCGGTCAACAATTGAAGGTTGACATATCTCTCGAATGTAACAAGATTTCCCCACATTTTTTCAAGAATTTCAATCTCAACCAATCCCACGATGCCACATGGAATTATCTAGGCATGCCACATCATCATGGTGTACATGGGATATTCCAATTGGAATTGGACACTACAACAAGGGAACTTTGGCGCTTAACACACTCTCCTATATCCTCGAATCTCCTAGAGTCTTGGAGTTCCAAAGTTCCAAAATTCCTCTCCACGTACTCTGGCCTTCGGCCTTCGAGATATTCTTATGCACCAACATGTCAAATATCTCAAAGCCCTAAAGTCCCAAAGCCCCATACTTCCTTTCCATGTACTTCGACCTTTGGTGCTTTAGGATGTTCTCACCCTTGTGCCTTACGTTTCCCGGAGTAGGAATTCACTGAATTACTTATGACGTCCTTCCACTATACTCGATCTAATAGTCCAGAAGGGTCTCGAAGGATCCTTATATGTATGGCCCACATATTTTCATGACTTCGACATTCAAGTATTCCTATTGTCTAACACCTTTTTACTCTAGGAGTGATTCAACGTCGAATTGACCGTAGATTATATCCAATGGTCAAGAATATTTTGATGTTTTTGGATCGATGGCTCGCGTTACTTCGTGACTGAAATGTTGGTCAGGGTTTAATGATTGGATGGATCCCACGATAATTGATAAGAAACCACCAATTGTCGATCAAACTCTCTGGTAACCATGTCAGAGGGATTTCTTTGGCAAGATTAGAGTATTGTGAAGCTCTAACATCCTGGAGCCCCAAACCTCCAAAGTCCCAAAGCTCAAAAGGATTAGATCATTTTCAAACATAGAAAAGGGTCCCAGAACCCTGGTTATATGGGACTTTGGCAAGCCCGAGAGGGATACACTCTTGAAGCTTACCCATGATTTGGTTAAGTATGTGGACTCGATCCTGTGGTTATTTGGATGAACGATTTGAAGGAAGTTCCTTCCATTTATAGAACTCAAATTCTATGTCAGGAAAAGAGATTTCAAGGGATGGACGAGCTCAGAATAGTCTTGTAGATTCCGTCTCAATTCTGTATTCACATATTTTATCCTTAGACGGTCTTTTGGAGGGTTAGCCCATATATAGATTTAGACAGGGGGTCACTCGCTATTTTCCCCAAATTCATTTACAACCCATTAGTAACATTTCTCCCTAGCTAACAGGATTTAAAATAGAAAGCCATTGACGGGATATGATATTTGAACTTTACTTCGAATTACCAGTCAACTAGGCCATCCAAATCATAATCATCTAGCATCCAAACAAGATACAACTTTATACCATCATCCCTGATGTATATGTATAGCGCAAGTACAAGCATTCAATCATGAATTTCAATTCAATTACATATATTCTATGAAATACTTATCTATTACAGTTGATATCCAACCAACTGACTATGGGTGTTCACCTTTCCACCCAACTGTAGGCTCATATGCATCCACTTTTAGCATTTTTTCCACCCGTGTGCCAAACCATGATATCACTAGGGAATCTCTCTCAAGTTCTCAATAAGGTTTGAAGGTTACTCTCCTTCACTCTACTCTAGGTAGAGATTTTTCTTACACCCACCTAGCACGGGCCCCTTTGATATTTATTAGATGTCTTCCCAGCATCAAGCTCGTGGCCCTCTTAGCTTAGGTCGGGTTTCAGGTCTTCCATCCTCCAGCTCGAAACCCTTCTATGGGTTTTATAATCCTCCTATTGCACACACTAGTGCATTCCTTTCTACAATTCTCTTTCTTAGAGGCTGAAAAAATCCTCCTTCGGTTCTCTCTCTGTGCATACCTAGGTCACACGCCCCTTTTCGTATGATTTTCTTGCATGCATGACTTAGGCAGGTTCTCAACATGTCCTTTTATTTCTTTTGTCATAAGGAAACTTGTGGGTCAATCCTGGGGACCCATGGTGATCTTTCGTATTGTCCTCTAGATGATTGCTTCCCGTCCCTTCCAACAACCCTCCATACTTCCATTCATTTGGGTGGTTGGTTGTTGAATTACCAACCCCCCCTCATTAATTGACTTGTCTTGTTATCCCAGATAAGGGTAAATAATTTGAATGTTTCCAATTAATATTTATGCAAGGTGCCTTGGGGTCCTTTAACTTAATATAATTTCCCCTCATTCCTATAGTGATATCATGGTCAGTGCTTTAAGGCTTCACCCATCAATCAACTATCGGTGTTTACAATTTAAAAATAGTACATTTACAATATTTGCAAAACATTGCATGGAAATCGTAAATTATGATTAATTACAGGATGGGGGAAACAGGGATGTTACAATCCCCTCCCCCTTAAAGGAACATATTCCTCAGTGTTCTTCTCATCAACACTCGCCATGAATTCATCTTTCAGTTGCTTCAACGTCATTTTTCTTTTCTTGGTCTCTTTTTTTCCGATACTTTTGTCATTTAGCACATGCCTATTATCACACAAGTTGTAGGTTGGGAAAAGTCCGACCCAACCACCAACATGGAGACAACTAGGAGGGAACCTACCCATTGTCACCTTAGGCAAGTGTTCTCATCATTTTAGAGATGAAGTAGTCACCTCAAGGGGGGAATCTCGGTGACCCTAGGGGGGATTGAGATGAAAAATGAGGTGTATGGATGGATGCCCCCAAAGGTCAATTATAAATGGTATAAGGAACTTGGAGAATATTATTGGGAAAGTTTAAGGGTTTCCAAATGAGTTGAGTGACCTGTCGAGAGAAATATACCTCCCTGAGACACAATGAAAACCAAGTATAATTGTAATATGTTAGGTGGACAAGCAAGTTAATATTTTTGTCCCTAATTGCAACAATAATTAATGATATATATCAGCATATATAATAATAATAATAATCTATTTTTAAGGTCACAGCCAAGCCACACCAAATTGGTGTTTGAGACCCCCTTGTTTGTGGGACAAGGGACCCCCTCCGCCCAACGATTTGACTGGTAAATTCTACGGAGGTATACATACCCTACCCCCCTCTGGATTTGAACTTGTGACCTCTTAGGAGGAAACACATGTTATTAATTATTAGGCCCACTCGGGATGTATTTATAATAATCTATTTTTAAGGTCACGACCAAGCCACACCAAATTGGTGTAAAAGATAACAAGAGCTGCAAAATAAGTGCTAAAATTCCAATTGAATAAGCACAAGACAAGTTAGTAAAGACTAGTTTAACTCAACAATGATATAGTAATACTTTAGCACAAGATCAAGGCTGCAACAAAAAACTAACTGCAATGATATTTATGACATTATGGATGTATAAAATCAAGCCTTATAACATAAAAATCAGCCAATGAAAATCACTTCTAACTAGCTCAAAAAGTGCATTAGGGTTAGTATTTTGTTAGGGAAAATTTATAGCCAATTTATAGGGTTAGTTTAGGAGTTAGCTAGGGTTATAAAGTTAGATTTATTCAGCCCTAATGGTTGTAGTTTATTTTTGTAATAGCAGCAAGTTTTAGTGGATGAAATAGGACGCCTCAATGAGGCAAGGTAGCATAGGGCTCAAGGAACAATCCCAAGTGGAAGAACTTCAAAACATCAAATTTTCACGTTTATCAATGCAACTTATTATTTCTCCAATGCAATGACTAGTGCCTTTAATTATGGGTTAATGGGGTCAAAAGAAAATATCTAGGGCTACTACCTCCTTAGGGGTATAAATGCTCTTATTCCCCAAGGCAAGCAACCTAGATAGGCTCTAAAACTAAGGGTTGTATGCACTTATACTTCCTTAGAAAACCATTGCAAAACAATAATTCTATGCTTGAAAAATATTATGGAACTAAAGTAGGGGTGTATGCACTTATACTCCATACCTAGCCTTAGCAAAATCAACCTTGAGCTTGAATTAAAAATGATAGAAAAAAAGTAAAAAAAACTTATCAATCCAATAGAAACAAGATCAACCATAAGATGCCAAGATAAACCGCCACAATAGCAATAAAATGACCTCCAAGATTTAGCGCATCATCATAATCAACTCCATAACCAAAAATACACCATATCATAGCACAAGATAGAAAAAAGCCTCAAGGGTAGCGAAAATTTCAGTCTTTTACATCTCACAATGGGAGACTTATGATTCAAAATGAGATCTTATGATCTATATTTATACAAAATGTCATTCACATAGTCTATCAACATTAGCAAGGGTAAAACATAAGATAAGGGGTCCACAACCCTTAGCTTTCCCCTTGCAACAAAATAATATTAGATAATTCACTTTTAATTTCACTTTTACACAAAAGAAACCCTAGAATAAGGTGATGTCATCCATTTAGGGGACGTTTTGGCACTTTGAAGAAGTCGTTGGGTAGGTAGATGCAAGGCTAGGCATCCAAAGGCCATTTTCCACTCATCTAAATCCTCTCTTGATGGTCTTCAAACTTCCTTCCTTCAAAATGTGCCACGTGTCATCAAATAACTCCTTCACCACCAAACCCTAGACCTCTAGGTGATGTCAAGCCTCCAAAATATGACATTTTTCCTCTCCTAGAAAAAATGTTTGACATGCGATGGCTAGTTCATGTCATCCATGATGTCTTTTAGGCCTCCAAAATTATGTCAATATCATTCGGCATGTGGGCCCTTGGCATCCAACCTATGGACTTAGAGCCTGTTAAGAACCAAATACCAATATAGCATAGAAAAACCTCATAAAAAGTACTCAATGCCTTGAAAAAGATACAATTTTAGATAATAATTCTCTTCGAGGGGGAAACCTCCTTTTACCCCACTTAAATTTTCAAGTACAAGATGATTCAAAATGAAAATGTCTCCTTGGTATATATAGGAGACTAGGAGGTATAATTACAACTA
>JZKD02S2291541.1:342461-364722 GCA_000966675.3 Picea glauca
GTACAGGTTGATTACAGGTTGGTGCATGGTTGATGCACTTTTTTATGGTACAGGTTGATTACAGGTTGGTGCATGGTTGATGCACTTGTTTATGGTACAGGTTGATTACAAGTTGAGTTACAGGTTGATGCATGGTTGATGCATGGTTCAAATTTATTGGTACAGGTTTACAATGGTATATCTCACAGTGATAGTGTGACAGTGGTTCCATCATTCTACTTCTACTTCAGGGTGGCAGGACAGGGAAAGGGCAGGTGGTTGTAGCCACCTTCCAGTTGTATCCAGAGAACATAGGGGGTTGTATCCTTCTTCTGGATGTAGCCAAAGAATTGGGGAGTTGGAGCTTCCCTCGGGTTGTAGGCTGAGAAACTAGGGGGTTGGAGCCTCCTTCCAGTTGCAGCTAGAAAATAAAGGAAGTTGGTGCTTCCAATGAATGTAATTCTTCAAGACATATAAGAAAAGGAATTCTGTGGTTTTCTCCTGATTTGGGTTTCCATATAAAACACTGTTGTATTGTGTATGTGTATGATTTTTCATTTTTTCATTTCTTATTTACTCTGCAGTTATTGGATGATAATGCTTCATTGATATAACACTTGTATTATATGGTTAAAAAGGGATTAAATTGCTCTATTACTGATTCACCCCCCCTCAATAATCCAACAAGATGAACTCCTAATGTTTTGAAGACTAGACTCAGTACTCATCCTAGTGGGATCACAAGTCTGAACAGTGGATGTGTGTGTACCACTCCTGATAACTCTACACCTTTTAGAAGGCAATAGCTCGAAAACTGGTGTAACTGTAACAACTGGCGAGACCTGCAAGGAAGCTGGTCTGACTCCATGAGGACTTATGACTATCAACAAATAAAAATATATCTTAAGGACAACTAGTAATCAAAGAGCATACCAAAAATCAAACAACCAATATGCATGCAAACGGGCTAAAAGTGGTTGAGTGGCCTCCCTCGCTAAAGAAGGTATGCCTTGTCCAAGAGGGACCTGAGACTCCCTGCTAAAGTTTGGAGGTAACAAAATCAGTTATAAGTGCCCTCAAAGGATTAACAACCAGTCGGTCAGACCCCCCCGGAGAGGTAATCCTCCATAAAGGTTGTGTGTTGTTCGACCCCTATCTAACTCAGGATACAAGCAGAATAACTCCTGCAAGTAACCTATGAGAAACCTAAGTCAAGAAACTAATAAACCATTGTATAACTGATGCACAGGCGAATATTCATAAGCCCGGATCACCGTATGGGAAGGGTAGAAAAGCCCGAAACCTTGAAAGTACTTCCTCTCACAGAGGTATGGGAACTAGAAAGATCCCCAAATACGAATAAATCCACAGAAATATCTTTGATTCTAGGTGATTATCCAGGGGTTATCCCTTCAACTAACTTCGCGCGACCTCGTGATTAACTTCGATGTGAGTGGAGCCTCCTAATATTACCAATTATACAATGGATTTCTCAACTCCCTGTCTCAGACACATAAGTTGTTTTAATTGCCTTGGAGAAGTTTACTCACAAAATCCTATTCCAAGGCACTAAATCCTAGGCTAGTTTGTGCACCCTAAAAATAAAATAGTGACTAATCAATTTTAGTTTAAATCGTAAATTTTATTGGCCGTGATTACTCAAAGAGGTATGGAAATGAAACTTATGGTGTTATGACTCTGCATAAGAATAAAAATAGATATAATGCAAAGCCTAATCTTTAACTTTTCAGTGAATGATATGCTAAATAAAAACAGTGCAATCTTCAATTTTAATTCTGCAACTCAGAAGTAAAATGAAATCTTTCGTTAAATGTGCTAAGCTAAAGGTAAAGGTTCAAAGAAAAAAATACCAACCAATGAAAAGTGCCTATTTTTTGTATTTTCAATGTATTTAAAAAGAAAATGCATGGACTGATAAGAGACTTGATATACAACCTCTACTGCAATGTCCCCAAGGCCGAGCCCTGTTGTAAATCATACTTACGAAATGAATTGTAAATATGTTTTATAGGCTGGTGAGACAAGTATATATAAGCTGGTGGGATTATGTGATTGTTAGGCCAGAGAGCCTAAGGGTTGAAGGCCAAAGAGCCTTATTTTGCACATGTATCAATGCAGAACATTAATAAAAAAAATGCAAACACCGTCGCGTGCAGACCGACCACGATGAATGAGTGATGGGGGACTAAGCTTCCACAAAGTGGGTAAGGGATTAGGGGCTGGAAGGTGGGAAAAGGGGGATAAGTGTTGAGCCTAGGGACTTAAGTCCTTTGGGAATAATATTTTAATATTATTCCAAAAGACATGTGAATATTATGTTTTTACCCTAAGTTCTATTGGATTGACATGTGACTTCCAAATTGTGGAAGGAACTCATGCTGATGGAAGCATGCAACTTCATGGGTGACAAGTGTCAACCCAATCAAATGCAAATAAAACTATTGAGTTGAGCCATGATGGGGGTTCTGCCTCCATTCCACCATCGACCGTCTAAAAATGAGTCTCGTCTAACCTCTGCAAGAATACCCTGGTGCATCCCTGAAATTCAGAAAAGCCTGTGTTGATTTCAAAGATAGCTGGTACATCCTCTGTCTGAATAGTTTGAACCTATGCGTGGAATATATGTACCCTTGGTGCAATCCTGAAACCAAAACCGTGAGTCTATCCCATGATTGCAGAGCTTGTTTGGGAAGCCCATGTATGTTTTCCCAGTTGGCTGGTGTGGCCACGCAGTGTTGGACTGTGCATGGCTTGTTGGCCAATGTAAGTCCATGCCAAGCCTATGTGTAACCTCTCTCCAGGTGAGGGAGGTGATTGTTGTAGGAAGAGGTAGGTTTTCAGGCCTGTGAGCAACTCTTTCCAAGCGAGAGAGTTTGTTGGGAAGTGGTTTCTTCCAGAGAATGTCCAGCACCAGCTTCGGCCTCTGAGACTTCCTGATCCGACCTGTTGTCGAGACCCAGAGAGGGAGGTGTAGAATTGATGGACTGTGCTTGTGAAGGTGTATACTACTGGGAAGAACATGCATGTGGGGAATGAGAGTCTGGGAGTAGTGGGCCTAAGATGGCATCCTGGGAAGAATCCTTCCAATTGTTCTGTGTTGTTTTCCCTGTAACCTCAGCCTAGCCTAGGATTCCTTGTCTTGGGGTGGAGCCTAGTCCCAGCTCAGGGGTGACCCACTGCTGAGCTGGATGAGAAACGTGGTCTAAGGCTTGGAGGTTCGTGGAAGGCCTGCATGTGGTTGGTGGAATTACCACCATTTCAAAGATAAGTACCAGACGATGTTTTAATTATGTTTTTTGCATGTCTGTGTATTTATAGTTATCATGCATTCTGATGTGTATATGAATTAATGTTAATTCCATCGATTATTTATGTCAGCAGTAATTTTGTGATGACCCTGAGTTTAAATGTGTTTAACCTATTTTAAATCCATGTTATTAATTAATCATAAAATGAAGTTGTTCCGCAAAGTAGCGTTTGCTCGGCCAGTGGGTTGGATGACGGCCAGAGGAGCGTTACAGAATGGTACTAGAGACAAGGTTTCAACTCTAAGACTAGATGGGCTAGTTGAGTGGTCTTTGAACTAAGGGTTTAAGGAGAAATTGTGTCAGGAGGACCAATTTCAAACCTTTGAATGCTCCTGAGTGTCAAGGAATCACCTGACCATGTTACAAATCTCAGGAGGTTTAGCGGTATTGTAGAATCCGCAGCCAGTGTGGTATATGGCCATCGGGTGAGAGAGAGAGTTCAACGCATGGGGTGTTGGTGTCGTAGGATCTGTTGCACAGGAACGCGAAAATCGCGATACGCAAAATATCGAAACGATCTACACCGTAGATCATAAACGACCATCGGATCAAGTGGAAGAGTAGACAGTAATTTTGGAAATTCAGCAAACAGAAGTCGAGATGCGTGGATGCATGAACTCCCGATGCCCGAAACGCCGAAAAGATCTGTGTTGTAGATCTAAGAGAAGTCTAATCATTGGATTTCACTTGGAACAGATGTGGAGACATGGGTGTGTACCACGTGCCAGTGGGATAAAATAAAAGTGAGCATGGTGGGACCTGATGACATCACCATAGATAATGTGGACCCTCCTGAGGGTGCCACTCACCACTGTATATGTGGAGACAGTTTTTCTATGTGGGCCCAGAGGGTAAAGTAAATCGGGATTTTGAGATTCACAAAGGAGGAGCACGAGGGCTCAACACTCCAACTCGCGAAGTCACGAGTTGCGAGAGGTGATAGCACTTAGCCCTAGTCTACGGTTATATGTAGCAGGCACTAGAGAGGAGGGAGCCATACCCATATCACATCTCGAGTATCGGCATTTGGAGGGAGAGGATTCAAGGGTCTTCGACTCACGAAATCGCAAGATCGTGAGTTGTGAAAGGTGCCTTTGGTTACGAGGGTAGGGAGAAAGAGGGAGCTATCACCCGAAAACCCGAAGTGCTAAAGTCCCAAAATTTTCAAAGACAAAAGAACCACCAAGGATTTAACTGTTGGATCTTTGTGGACCGAGACCCCGAAGTTCCGAAGTCCCGAAATTTTGCAGAGCAGAACAGAGCTCATAAAACTTAATGGAATCGAAATGTTTTTCTTGTTCACGTTGGTTTATGAATGTTGTAAGTTTTCTTGGAGGTTTAAGGGCCTGACAAACTTTGGTTGATTGCACATTATGTGTGCAGATTTCAATGAGTGTCAGGACAACTATGAATCTACACCGAGTATAGAAATGGAAGAGGTGTGGATTGCCTCCATTTCAGAGAGTGAAACAGAAGGAAGGGATGTCAACCTAGAAATCGAAGGAACAAAATCTAATGGGCATGGAAAAGAGATGGATTACAAAAAGATGCCCAGGCTTGCCAAGATGATACCTGAAAGCTCATGAGAGTCAGGGATCAGCAGGGTGAATTCAACTTAAAAATCTTGAAGAGACTGGAAAGAATAGAAAGGAAATTGGAGAAGAGGAGTGACTCAAGCAAGACAGAGAGTCAGAGGAACCCTGAGAGGAAAATAATATCAAGAAGTGTCAGAACCCCTACAAGGAGAAGAAGATTGGGGAGTGGTAGCAAACATCATCGTCATTCCCCAAAGCATTCCAGTAGAGAGGCATGCAATAGTTCAAGCCCATCCCCTAACAGAAAAGAACGAAGATCTGGAGTGGATGAATTGAAAAGGGAGATGAACAAGATCAAGCCTCCAATGTTTGATGGAGAACATAAGAAGGAGGAAGATGTTGAAACATGGTTGCTTGGCATGAGGAAATATTTTCAACTACAGAATTATTCCTCTCATGCAGAAGGAAGAATTGCAATGTATCAATTGAAAGGAAAAGAATCCATGTGGTGGGATCAGTTTGTGCAGGTGCAGCACATTAGTGAGAAGGATATCACTTGGAAGGAGTTCAAGAGGTATTTCGAGAAGAAATACCTGACTAAAAGATACTATGACAGAAAGATGAAGGAGTTCTTCGAACTCAAGCTAGGCAACATGACCATTGATGAATACGAACAAAGTTTTTTGGAACTACTGAAATATGTTATGTTCATCAAAGATGAGGCTGTCAAGATTCAGAGGTATTTGAGTGGACTGCCACCTGCCATTGGTGACAAGATTCAGTATGATGATCCCAAGACTATGGAAGAAACAATAAGAAGGGAAAAATGATTGTATGAACAATAGAGAGAAAAGCCTACCTTTTGAAAGGCTTGGGATGACCAGAGGAAGTTTAAGAAGGAACAAAGGCAGAAGGGAAACAAACCTCCCTTTTTCAGAAATAATCTGCAAGGACATCCATCGTTTAGAGAGCCGAGAATGGCTAAAGTGGGGGAACAAAGGCAGAGACAGACTCCCATTCAATGTTGGGGTTGTCAAGGAAACCACAAGTACAGGGATTGTCCCCATAAAAATGGCAAAGCAAGAGTTGTCCATACTGTTCAACAAGCTAAAATAGTGGAGGACATGGGTAGTAGAATGCCAAGGATCTACGCAGCCTTGGACAAAAAACAAGTTGAATTTCAATCGCACATGATTGAAGTGGAAGGTATGATTAACAACCGACCATTTATTATTTTAATCGATTCAGGGGCTAGCCATAGTTATGTAGATCCTAGGGTGGTGGAAAGTTTGCATTTATCAAGAAGAAAACATGAAAATTATTGTTAGTGCAGTTGGCTATAGGAACGAAGAGGAAAATTGTTGAGTTGGTGAAGTCATGTTCTGTGGACATGAAAGGACTGAGCACGAAGGCTGAATTGAATATTCTACCTTTAGGATATTATGACTGTTTAATTGGAATGGACTGGTTGGACCAACACCATGCCCTTCTGGACTATCGTAACAAGAGGTTTACATGCCTGGATGAAGAGGGAAATTAGAAAACAGTCCAAGGAATTCCCAGGGTTGTGGCTGTTAGAGAAATCTCGTCCATGCAGCTGAAGAAGTGTTACAGGAAAGGCTGTCAATTATTTGCAGCCCATGTGGAGGAAGCATCCAGAGATGAAGTCTCAAATATTGAAGGCCATGAGGTACTCACAAAGTTCAAGGATGTATTTCAGGAGGTACCTGGACTACCTCCGAAGAGAGACATCGATTTTTCTATAAATTTGATGCCTGGAGCAGCTCCAGTGTCGAAAGCTCCTTATAGAATGAGTATGCCAGAGCTGAAAGAGTTGCAATTGTAGATTGAAGAGATTTTGAAGAAGGGGTACATTCACCCTAGTGTGTCACCTTGGGGTGCCCTGGTCCTATTCGTGAAGAAGAAGGATGGGACGTTGAGGCTGTGCATTGATTTCTGGCAGTTGAACAAGGTAACTATGAAGAACAAGTATCCTCTGCCAAGGATCGATGATCTTTTCGATCAGTTGAAGGGTGCGAAAATATTTTCAAAGATAGATCTCCGATCAGGATATCACCATGTGAGAATAAAGGATGAGGACATCAACAAGACCACCTTTATAACAAGGTACGGTCATTACGAGTTCACAGTGATGTCGTTTGGACTGTCAAACGCACATGTTGTTTTTATGTGCTTGATGAATGGTGTATTCAAGGACTATTTAGACAAGTTTGTCATAGTCTTCCTGGATGACATCTTGGTGTATTCCAAGTCATAGGAAGAGCATGAACAACACCTGAGACTGGTGCTGCAAGTGTTGAGAGGACACCAATTGTATGCCAAATTGAGCAAATGCTCATTTTATCAAAGGCAGATCCATTACTTGGGGCACATTATTTCAGAAGAAGGGATCACTGTGTGGGTGCCCTGGTCATGTTCGTCAAGAAGAAGGATGGGACGTTGAGGCTGTGAATTGATTTCCGACAGTTGAACAAGGTAACTGTCAAGAACAAGTATCCTCTGTCGAGGATCGATAATCTTTTCAATCAGTTGAAGGGTGCGAAAATATTTTCAAAGAAAGATCTTTGATCAGGATATCACCAGGTGAGAATAAAGGATGAGGACATCAGCAAGACTGCCTTTAGAACAAGGTACAGTCATTACGAGTTCATAGTGGTTCCATTTGGACTGTCAAACCCACCTGTTGTTTTTATGTGCTTGATGAATGGTGTATTCAGGGACTATTTAGACAAGTTTGTCATAGTCTTCCTGGATGACATCTTGGTGTATTCCAAGTCAGAGGAAGAGCATGAAAAACACCTGAGACTGGTGCTGCAAGTGTTGAGAGGACACCAATTGTATGCCAAATTGAGAAAATGCTCATTTTATCAAAGGCAGATCCATTACTTGGGGCACATTATTTCAGATGAAGGGATCGTTGTGGATCCTGAGAAGGTTGAGGCCATCCGAGAATGGTCAGTGCCAAGGAATGTGGTAGAAGTTAGATCCTTTATGGGTCTGGCGGGCTACTACAGAAGGTTTATAACAGGGTTCTCAAGGATATCTCACCCTATCACTTCCTTGCAAAGCAAGGAGAAAAAGTTTTAGTGGACTAAAGAGTGTGAGAAGAATTTCTAGCGATTGAAGTAGTTGTTAACCATTGCTCCAATCTTGAGGATTGCAGATCCAAATATGGATTTTGTGGTGTGCACAGATGTGTGTAAGGAAGGGTTGGGAGGAGTTCTCAGCCAAGATGGATTTGTAATCTGTTATGAGTCCAAGAAGTTGAAAGAGCATGAAAAGAATTATGCCACTCACGATTTGGAGTTGGTAGCAATCATCCACACTCTGAGGAAATGGAGACATTACCTCATGGGAAGGAGATTTGAATTGAGAACAGAACACAACAGTCTAAAATATTTGTTTGATCAATTGACTTTAAACGCTAGACAAAGTAGGTGGCTGGAGTTTATATGCGAATACAACTTTGATATCAAGCATATCAAGGGGAAGGAAAACAAGGTGGTTGATGCACTCAGCAGAAAAGTGCATGACTTACATGCTACAACCATTAGCATGTACAGGACTGATATTAAGTGTAGAATTTTGGAAGCTGCAAATACAGATTTGCAGTACAGGTATTTGGTAGCAAAGCTACAACAAAGTGAAAGGCCACAAAAAAGGGAAATTTACACCTTGGACGCTGATGGATTACTTCTTCATAAAGACGGAGTGTATATACCAAATGTCCAGGAATTGAAACTTGCGATTCTAAAAGAAATGCATAATGTGATGTATGTTGGACACCCTGGATATTAGAAGACTATGGCAGCAGTCAAAAGCCATTACTTTTGGCCAGGTATGAAGAGAGAGATCGTTGAATACATCGCTAGATGTATGGAATGCTAGAAAGTTAAGGCTGAGCATAGGCACCTAGCAGGGTTGCTGCAGCCTTTACCCATTCTGGAATGGAAGTGGGAAGTGGTGACCATGGATTTTATTACAAGATTTCCCAGAACGAACAAGCAAAACGATTCAATCATGGTGGTGGTGGACAAACTTACAAAATCTACAAATTTTATTCCACTGAAAACCACTCACAAGGCAGCAGATGTTGTTGACATCTTCTTAAAAGAAGTGGCACGCTTTGCACAGAATTCCTAAAACGATTGTGTTTGATAGGGACCCAAAATTCACCTCGAATTTATGGAAAGGATTGTTCAAAGGATTTGGAACGAATCTGAATTTTAGTATAGTGTATCATCCCGAGTCTGATGGACAAACAGAGAGGGTGAATAGAGTAATAGAGGACATGCTGAGAATGTATGTGATGGATAAACCAGCAAGATGGGAAGACTACCTGCATTTGGTAGAATTCGCCTACAATAATGAGTATCATGCATCCTTGAAGATGATCCCATTTGAAGCACTTTATGGAAGAAAGTGCAACACTCCAGTGAGTTGGGATAATCTAGCTGACAGAGTAGTATTTGGGCCAAAGTTGCTCAAGGAGATGGAGGACCAAATGATAAAAATTAAACAGAATTTGAAAGTTGCCCAGGACAGGAAGAAAAGTTATGCTGATAAGAATAGAAACCACCGAGAATTCAAAGTGGGTGATCATGTTTTCCTGAAAGTGAAAACTAACAGGAGTTCCCTTAAGCTAGGAAGTTGCGCCAAGCTGGCAGCAAGATTTTGTGAGCCATTTAAAATCCTGGAAAGGATTGGGCCAGTTGCATACATGATTGCATTACCTGCATCTATGACTATACATAATGTGTTTAATGTTTCATTTCTTAAGAAATATATACATGATGCTAATAATGTTATTGACTGGAATGTGGTTCAGGTGGAACCAGAAGGTGTCCTGCAAGTGCATCCTATGCGCATATTGGACAGGAAAAACAAACAGCTCCGGAATCGAGCTATAGGGCTTGTAAAGGTCCAGTGGACCTGGTACGAATCGAGCTATAGGGCTTGTAAAGGTCCAGTGGACCTGGTACAGTCCTGAGGATGTGACAAGGGAGCATGAAGATGTTATGTGGACAGAGTACCTGGATCTTTTTGAAAATTTTGAAAATCTTGCAGATGCAGTGTGAAAGTTGCACTGAGGACAGTGCAAACATAAGGGAGGGGGATTGTAATGTCCCCAAGGCCGAGCCCTGTTGTAAATCATACTTGTGAAATGAATTGTAAATATGTTTTATAGGCTGGTGAACCAAGTATATATAAGTTGGTGGTATTATGTGATTGTTAGGGAAGAGAGCCTAAGGGTTGAAGGCCAAAGAGCCTGATTTTGTACGTGTATCAATGCATAACATTAATAAAAAAAATACAAACACCGCCGCATGCAGACCAACCACGATGAATGAGTGATGGGGAACTAAGATTCCACAGAGTGGGCAAGGGATTAGGGGCTGGAAGGTGGTAAAAGGGGGCTAAGTGTTGAGCCTAGGGACTTAAGTCCTTGGGGAATAATATTTTAATATTATTCCGAAAGACATGTGAATATTATGTTTTTACCCTAATTTCTTTTGGATTGACATGTGGCTTCCAAATGGTGGAAGGAACGCACGTTTATGGAAGCATGAAGCTTCACAGGTGACAAGTGCCAACCCAAGCACATGCAGATAAAAATGTTGAGTTGAGCTGTGATGGGGGTTCTGTCTCCATTCCACCGTCGAACATCTGAACGTGAGTCCCGTCTGACCTCTACAAGAATACTCTGGTGCATCTACAAGAATCCTTTTTTTGAACAGGTTGAGCATTTGCATGGAATATTTGTACCCTTGGTGCAATCCCGAAACCAAAACCGTGAGTCTATCCCATGATTGCGGAGCCTGTTTGGGAAGCCCGTGTCTGTTTTCCCAGTTGGTTGTTGTGGCCACGTAATGTTGGAATGCGCATGTCTTGTTGGCCAGTGTAAGTCCATGCCAAGCCTGTGTGTAACCTCTCTCCAGGTGAGGGAGGTGATTTTTTTTGGAAGAGGCAGGTTGTCAGGCCTGTGAGAAGCTCTTTCCAGGCGAGAGAGTTTACTGGGAAGTGGTTTATTCTAGAGAGTGTCCAACACCAACTTTGGCCTCCGAGACTTCCTAATCTGTCGTGTTGCCGAGACCCAGAGAGGGAGGTGTAGCACCGATGGACTGTGATTGTGAAGGTGTATACTCCTGGGCGGAACAAGAATTGGGGAATGAGAGTCCGGGAGTAGTGGGCGTAAGATGGCATCCTGGAAAGAATCCTTCCAGTTGTTCTATGTTTCTTTCCTTGTAACCTCAGCCTAGCCTAGGATTTTTTGCCTTGGGTTGGAGCTTAGTCCCAGCTCGGGGGTGACCCACTGCTGAGTTGGATGAGCAGCGTGGTCTAAGGCTGGGAGGTTCGTGGAAGGCCTGCATGTGGTTGGTGGAATTACCACTGTTTCAAATATAAGTACTAGACGATGTTTTAATTCTGTTTTTTGCATGTCTGTGTATTTATAGTTATCATGCATTCTGCTGTGTATATGAATTAATGTTAATTCCATGGATTATTTATGTCAGCAGTAATTTTGTGCTGACCCTGAGTTTAAATGTGTTTAACCTGTTTTAAATGCATGTTATTAATTAAGCATAAAATGAAGTTGTTCCGCAAAGTAGCATTTGCCCGGCCAATGGGTTGGATGATGGTCGGGGGAGCGTTACATCTACGGTGTATAAAATAAATCACTCGAGAAGAATATCAAGCAGCTAAGCAGACATCCCAACTACCAAGGACAAATCAAAAACAAAAAACCAAGAGAAATATGTCGCCCAAAAATTCAACTCCAAAAAGGTTTCCTGTCATCCTAGATAATCTCAACAGGTACCACAGAGACCCAAGAAGGCTCAGTGATCCTCAAAACCTACCCAACAGTCACTAAACCAAGCAAACAAGTAAGGGGGAAGTGGTATATTCTCCTGTTCAAGAGAAAAGGGCATATATACACTTCTTGTAGTGGGACAACAAGCATATACACGTGACTGTCAGGGGAAAAAGAGCGTATATCTTTTAAAACAAGGCTAGGCAAGGTAAAAAGGATGAAAACTCAGACCCAAAGTGAACAGACTCTGTCCAACTATGATATGACAAGAAATACAAAGGCAAAAGAGCAATGTAAGAAGGAAAAATACTTCAACCCTTAGAAGGAATGTCTCTCCCCAGTGGAGTCACCAATTTTGTTACAAGGGAAAAACTCTCTATGGCCAAGGGTAAACCACAACAAACAGGTATGACTGCAGAAATCAACTCAATTCCAACATGCGTTATATAAACTAATGTGCAATACGAGGAAGAAGCCTACCTCGATAAAATCGTTTGATATCGTTCCACCGCTGAGCACTTTGACCCAAAGCCTTACACCTACAAGAAGTTCTTGACAAACAAGCGATGCAAGTATATAGAAACATTATATAAAATGAGTTAGCACATCATATAGCACAATCCGTTAATAAACATTACAAACATCCCCATGGATAATAATCATATATTTGCAAGATATCGATAGGATGGGAAAGGAGTATTTCTATCAATAATTGATCAACAGAAGTATCAACATTACAAACTTCCATGTTGGCATGGTTAGAAACCAAGTTCCTTCCAACTGGGTCTCCACCACTTCAATCCTCCACCAAAGGCAAGCTCATATAAAAGAGATAAAGAGATTCTCTTGACAATAAGGGAAGATCTTGGGGGATGAATGTTGTGTTCAGACTTGAGGGACAAAGGGATGTAGACTCAATATGAAGTAATTACTCCATACTAACTTTGCTCTCAAAGTTGAATGCTTTCTCTCTCTTTTTCCATAGCTCGAAATTGTGCTCTTATATCCTCCAGAATGCAACTGAAGGGCCGAATCGGAACATTTCCAGTATATGGAAGGCCAAAGATCAGAGATCTTCTGTCGTGACATGGAAACCCGACCTCATTTTGTATTTTCTGGAACAAATCCTGATATACGTGAGTTGTAGTGGAGCATCAAGCGTATACGCATCTTGCAAAGAAGTTAGGGAGTGTATATGTGGAAAAATATATATTTTTGGCTCTGGATTTATCAAAAAGGGGTTTGATAAGTCTACATAGGGAAATGGAAAAAGGCCCTCTATGCAAGATAGCAATGGTGAGGGAAATCTTGCTATAACATAAATTTTGATAATCTTGTCAAGATCACTATAATAAAGGAAGCAGTAAGAGAGATGTCTGAGATATCGAAGCCAACAAATACTCAATGCAAGCATTATTTACTGGGAAACAAACCAGAACCAAGTTCAAATCAGAAGAGTACTCCACAACAAAACCACTAGATATTATACATACATATCTATGTGGAATGACAAGAATGAAGGAATTGAATGGAGAAAAGTATTGTATGCTACTAGTTGATGACTACATAAGAATGACTGCAATTTTCTTTCTCAGGAAGAAGTTAGAGGCATTTGAACACTTCAAGAAATACAAGGAAATGGTTGAAATTGAGACAAAATAAAAAACCAAGTGTTTGAGATCAGAAAATGGAGGATATTTTACATGAAACGAATTCATGGATTTTTGTAGTGAATATGGGATAAAGATATAGTTATCAGCAGCCAAGACAGCTCAGAAAAATGGAGTTGTCGAAAGGAAGAACATAACAGTACAATAAATGGCCAGAACCATGTTGAAAGATTCCAAGTTGAAGGACATATTTTGGGTACAAGCAGTGTGTACAACATTTCACATCCAGAACAGAGGAATGCTCAGAAATAACAATGATGAGACTCCCTATGAGCTATGGAAAGGAAAACCAACAAATGTGAAACATTTCAAAGTGTTTGGAAGAAAATGTTATATCAAAAGAGAAGATGGTAGGATTGGAAAATTTGACTCTCGAGGTGATAAAGGAATATTGGTTGGGTACTCAAGCATAAGAAATGCATACAAATGCTTCAATATAAGACTCAATAAAATAGTGGAAAGAATCAATATGACGATTGATGAGACAAATGGATGGAAGATAAAATAAGGAAGCAAAGATTCAGTGGAACATGATCATGAAGAAGATTTGAAGGAAGAAGAAAAAGAGTAGCCAGAAGCAGAGCAAGAGGAATATGAGAAACAATATCTTTGTTGGCACTCTGCACGGTTTATAAGACCTTAGGTTTGATTTTATCTGTGACCAAAACAACCCACCAAAAATGAACCCTTTTGACCTCACCTGCTTGCAAAGATGAAGTCTCACCCAATGTATCTATTGTGACTACAAGAACAAGGTTTTTTTAGTAGTGAGGGAATGGGAGGTGATCATTCTGTTCATTCTCCCTTATTAGTTCTGTGCATGTAATTTTGTCCTTGTTTTGTATTAAATTACTTAATGATTCAGATTCATAATATCAATATATTCTAGATTACTGCATAAACTCATTGTTGTAACATTCATGATTATTGCACAAAGATTAAACATAAGACAAATCTAATCTACTATGCATCCATAAAGAACTCATAAGAAATCACATAAAATGCATTCGACACCAAATTTAAGATGGTTCACCCAAATTTAGGCTATGTCCACAACGACTGGCTTCTTTATTATTCTTTCATTAAGTGCTTCAGGCTCGAGCACTACGCTTGCAAATATGTATCATGGATATCTTTATCTTCTCCTAACCTAGTTGCTCTGCATTGCAAGCCTCTCTCTCTACATCATCCCTTACATTCAGAAAATGATTCCTCTCTTTTACAGACTAGAACAGGAAATAATGAACTAGAACCCCAAAACATCTCATAGACAGGAACCCTTATTCTTCCAACCTATTAAATATTTATACATCAATTCTAGGGCTTAAAACCCTACTTGGTTCAACCCAAAAACACCTTACATTGCATGGCTAATTTATTTAACTGGATGTTCAATTGTTTTCTTCTTCTTTTCCCTCTGCATGCTTCTTTTGTGCTCAAACTGCTTGCTCTTCCTACTTTATTATGATTTATTCTTCTCTTTTCTTTGTTCCTCATCTTATTCTTCTTACCATGTGTTTTCCTTTTGGATGCATCTCAGTTGCGCACTTCCTCATATTTCTTCTTCTCCTCTACGCACTTCTTTTGTACATAGGATTTTTAACAAATTTGTATTCCAAAATTGTCCGTCCAACAGGCCCCCAACAATCACTCATGGCTCATCCCGAGACACTCAGGCCTGTTTCCTACTCTTCCATGCCGCAAACAAATTTGGGAGGCTTCCTTTGCTACCTCTACTTATTTGATTATCGTGGCCTTTGTTTGTGTTATCTCTTCTACCCCCTACACATTCAAGCTTGCCAATTTCTTTTATGCTTCAATTGTTTCCTATTTGACCTTTGCATGCACAGTGCCCAGCTCCCCTATTATTCTCATTGCTTCTTCCTGTAGTGGACCCAATCATTTTTTAAGGATATTTTTTTGATCCTTCATCTTCTCCTTGTACCTCGTATTTAACCTGTAAGGCCTCTGGCGCATTGGCTTAGCTCATGGTTTCAATGGAATCGTCATCTCTCCTAAGTCCCCTTCTATTCCCTTCATATCTGAAAATGTCGTTGGAAATAGGTCTTGATATTCTCGTAGGAAGTATACAATATTCTACATTGTCTCATCACTCCAATAATATCCTATCTGTGCAAAATTGGGATTCTCTATTGTCCCAATGTTTACCTTCTACATCTTTATAGGCTATGTATATGTGGAAGATTCAAGCTCTTTCCCTTCTACTACTCGTTCTCCTTTTGTCTCAGTTACTTGTACATTCCTAGGAGCCTCTTCATGTTTCTCTTCCTTAGACACATTGTAACACTCCAATAACTCATGGATAGTCATAGTTGTTATGTGTGCACTGCACACTGGTACCACCTCCATTGTCTCTTCTTCTAAGAATATCTTTGTTCGAATAGCCTATAGTGATGCATCTATTAATGAAGATTCATGTTCAAATGTAAATGTGATTTTGAACCTCTAGACCAACTCTTCCCATATTTTTTTCTCTCTGCACATTTCGAATTCCAAATATCAGTTCTTCGGAATTGTGCCCAATGTGTGTATAAATTTGTGTGTTCATTTTGTTTTCGGTACTGAACTCCATAAATCCCTGCATTTTTCAACATGACCCACTGGATCACTCTCTCCTGTATACTTCTACACAATATTTTCCTCCTCGCTACCAAAACTTATTTGCATTACTTTGTTGCACTGTGACTAGTTGGAGAAATTTCTATTTTCAACACACTAGTTCAGTGGGAGTTAACTAATTAGTTCTATTTTAGACTTTCTATTTTTACCATCACTATTATGCATGCATGCATTCCTAAGGAAAGCTAATTACTTGATTGTTTTTCTTAATTATGGAATTTTTTCCCCTATATATGAGTGTATTCCACTCATTCATTGTATCATATTGATCATTATCTATGTATCAATCATCAACTCATTGGAGTAGTGTGAATATATTTTATCATTCTTCCATATTGAATCTCTCTTCCTTTCTTGATACGTGTTTTTTGTACTTTCTTTAGCTAGATCTCTTGTGCAGGTTTCCATGAAACACTGACATGGTATCAGAGCTATGCTTCTTGGAGCAATCTAGACAAGCCAAAGAATAAGGAAAATGGAGGTTTCGACAAGCTAAATCTGTGGTTGTACCTTTCAGTAGTTATTCCTCCCAAAATATTATGTTTTTGAATAAACGACTCACTAGGAAAGTAAATCGACCCATTTTGGAAGTGGGTTTTCAACCGTTTGGTGAGATTCTTCATTATTTTCTTAGAAAGTAAGCCGCAAGAAAGCCTCCTGAAACTGATACGAATCTATGGTCGTACCTTTTAGCAGTGATTGCTCCCAAAATATTAAGTTTTTGAGGAAACGTATCACATGGAAAGTAAATCGACCCATTTTGGAAGTGGGTTTTCAACTGTTTGGCAAGATTCCTCACCGTTTGATCAGAAAATTGAGAGTAAAGTTTTAGGGGTTCTTAGAAACAATGGAAGAGATGGATAGGACAACTATTATACAGTCAAACTTGGTGGTAATCCTCACACCATACAATTATTTTGATTGGAAGCCCAAGGTAGAATTCCAACTCAGAAGGAAAGGACTGTATAATTTCACAATGGCAACAGAAACAGGACCTACATCAACGATTGAGAAGATGAGATGGGTGAACCGTAAGGATGAGGCCACGGGACTACTTCTTGAGCTAATCTCCACTGATCTATGGTTTCATGTTGCCACATGTAAGACTCCAAACGATATCTAGACCACCTTGGAAGGACTCTTTGGAAATAAGGATGAGATGTGAGGTCATATGCTTGAGGTAGAGTTGAATACCTTAGACTCTAAAAGTTTTGAAAATATACAAGATTTTTTTACTAAATTTAAATATTTTCTATTGAGCTTGGGTGAATGTGGTATTGATAAGTCTACATAAGAGAAACAACTTATTCTAACAATATTGGCCAAGCTAGGACCGGAATACGCTATATATGTTTCCAATTTACATTATGGCAGATGTCTTTTTGGAACAAATTGGAAAATGCCTATGTTGGCTTAGTTCATTGAGTCTCTTAGACAAGAGAAGACAAAACTCATACTAAGAATACAAAACTCATACAAACAGACCTCATGAAAGATCCCAAGGCACATGCACTCACCATGCATGATGGAAAAGGGTCATCCAAACAGAACGGGAAGGAGGGATTTTCCAAACCCTTTAATGATTCTTCAGGTTCCAAAGACTCTTCAGATTCCAAGAAGAAGAAGAAGGGAAAGTAGTGAACTTACTGCAATAAACCAAACCATGAAGAATCCACATGCATGAGGAAACAGATTGATCTTATGGCACAAGAACTTTATTAGAAAAACCTTGGAAACTTCATTCCAGAGGGAGTCAAGAAGTAGAAGGAAGAAGATCTTGCTCCTAAGAAAGGTAATCATCATGCTTTGGTTGCAATTAATTCCTCATCTGATTCATGGATTATAAATTTTGGTGCATCCCATCATATGGCAGCGAAAGATGAAGTTTTCTCTTCTTTGAGTCCATGCTCAAGACCCCCTATTCTCATGGGGGATGATACTCTAGTAGCAATAGCATGAGAAGGGAGAGTGGAACTCCACAATGGAAGCTTTGAGAATGTTTTACATATTCCAAATATTTCTATGAATCTTCTCTTAGTTTATCAGATCACTCAGAAAGGTAAAAAGGTTGAATTTACATCAGATTCAGTTTCAGTAATTGACATGCATGACAATTCCATCATTGCAATTGGCGAGGTGGATCACAAGTCAAGGTTGTATAAATTCACTAAGTTTTCTGATGATGACTCCTCTATTCTACTTACACATAAGGAGAGTACTTTGCATGCACCTCTAGTGCAACATGCATATACTCTTGTTCTTCCATCAATTTCAGACATCAAAGATGATTCCATACACTCAAATTTTGTACATGAAAATAAGAAGGTAGTACATCCAGATAAGAAGTCGGCGTTGAAGCTTCAGCAGATGCCCAAGAAGGCACAGACCACACTTCAAACAATAGGAAACCATGCACGTAATCCATTGGATTCGAGGATGACTCGATCTCATCATGAGGAGCCTTCTCATATACTTTCAGCTTCAGAACCTGCAATGCCCATGGATTGCTATATGCTTCAATCTATTGATCCACATAACTACAATAGGGTTGTGGAAAATCCATTATGGAAAGCATCCATGCAGAAGGAGTATGACTCACTCCTACAAAACCAGACTTGGAATCTGGTTCCACTTCCACCAGAAAGGAATATTTTCAGGTGCATATGGGTCCATAGGATCAAGAGGTATAAGGCCTGACAGGTTTCCAAAGGACTTCATCAGATCCATAAATATTTCTACATATTCACAAGACTTTCAATGAGTAGAAGTTTCAGACTTTACGGGATCGTCTTGCAGTGAAGAACACAGTTGCCTAGCAGCTGTCATTTTCTTCTTTTGATACATTATCTTTTGAGGGGTTTTTTTGTTCCCACGTGGTTTTCCCTCTTTCCTCACTTTTATTCAGTGTTCATTAGTTGCATTGTACATGAGTACCTAAAATGGCCTAGTAGTCGGGACTCATTTTTTACTCCATAGTGATGTTCAGGGGGGGTGCTGGAGAAATTTCTATTTTCTACACACTAGTTCAGTGGGACTTAACTGACTAGTTCTATTTTAGACGTTCTATTTTTACCATCACTATTATGCATGCATGCATTTCTAAGGAAAGCTAACTGCTTGATTGATTTTCTTAATTATGGAATGTTTTTCCCTATATATGAGCGTATTCCACTCATTCATTGTATCATATTGATCATGATCTATGTATCAATCATCAGCTCATTGGAGTAGTGTGAATATATTTTCTCATTATTCCATATTGAATCTCTCTTCCTTTCTTGATAAGATTTGTTTGTACTTTCTTTAGTTAGATCTCATGTGCAGGTTTCCATGAAACACTGACAGTGCAGACCACCATATGGTTAGATTTGCTTTTAGGACAACATCTAGTTCCAATGGCCTTTGTTTTTAGGGTACCTGCAACTCAAATGCATTTACAAATACAATTATGTATGTTAATCCATTGTACCCGGGTGGATCATATAGCTCTATTCCAATCCAGTGCAAGGATCGGGTTATGTGTGCACATCATCTAGTAGAGACTTCATGCATTCTTTACTGCCAATGCTATAGACCCTCTTCAAAATATGATGCACACAAATTGATAGTTCCCCAACTTAGAACACCATATGTAGTAGGGTTGACATAATCATCCATCCATGTTGTCATGTTGTATAAGTTATCAATGTTATTTTCTCTGGACGACTGTATGTATCTCTTTCCTTCTGATGGGTCCAAGGGTGTCGTAACTTTCAAATCTCCAACTTCAAATATCATCTCCCTCCTTTTCAAGTTGATGATTTACTGGTTATCAAAATCTCATTACAGTCCCATCAATGTTGGATATGGTTGACTATCATCCATGATCTCAATCACTTCAAAGTCTACCACACTGCGAACCCCATCTATGTTCATGGGTACTCCTATCAAATGCCTAATCGATACTATTTTGTGCTAATTAACAAGCCTTAGTTGAACAAGAGATCATACTAGCTTGATTTTTCCCATCATATCCCATGTCTTCTTGGGCAAAATATTCACGTCGAACCCTAAGTCCAAAATAACATTATCCACATCATACTACCCAATTTGTGCACTGAATCTGAATTCTTCGGTGGTCCTCTTCCTGCATAGTACTTGGTTTACCATCCTTTGTGCGATGGGAGTTTCCCTTCCCCGTGTGCAATGATCAATCATTTAATATAGTGTACTCTACACAGTTTCAACTTTCATTAGCTCTACATAACTTTTTCAGGAATTATGTTAGTGTGCTTACCTTTCCAATCCATTTCTCCAGCACAATGCAATCTCCTATATGCGACATAGAAGATGTTGATGCTCCCAATATTGTCCGAGTACTTCTTTTATTTCCCTATAATATGTATCATTTTCTTAATAAGGATTAAAGGCTAGCATAGACCCCATTGACTTCCTTACCCATTGCTTAGTTTGTTTCCCTACGTTCATCATATCAGCCCCTGCTCTAGCTCCTCTATGCATAACAACTACTAGTCTTGGCCCTTCATTGCATCTTTCGACCGATATTTTATGCACATTATAATTTGGATCCGGGTTCTAGTTTCCTTTGGCCTATCATTTCACAACTGATTGGGGACAATATGTTGTCGCATAGTCCAGTTCTTTGAAGTATGTGGATGTTGTACACAGATTCGGGAAATCGTGGGCCAAGTGTCCAGGTTGATTACAATTATAACATATAATTGGTCCTTGTCCTCCTATACCTTGGCCTCTGCCATAGTTTCCTTTGTTCCTAGGATTGAAGCCTCTTTTATTATTATATTGCAGACCATCCCCTTCTGTTGCAACATTCTCCTCCTGATTCATGTACATATCTGATGTGTACTCCCTCATTAAGTCGAACGCGTAACAATCATTCTCGTCATGTCATATCGACTTGCAAAAAGTGAAAAACAAGTTCCTTGGGGTACTCTGATACTTCTATAGTAACGGAAATTTGGTTGGGTTATGGCCCCACTTCATGCATATCTCACAATATCCCCCTCCTAGTAATGGTTTTGACACTCTTGTCACCAAATACTGCACAGATGTTTGGAATTTGTCTTTGTGATGGCCTTTCATCCTACATTTGGTACACCATAATTTCTCATGTTTCTCCTTTCCCTTTGTCATTTCTGTCAATTCAATCATTAATGCAGCCAATTGCGTCTAAACTTGCGCCATCCCTCCACTATCTCCTACCAGAGATGATTCTAATTTCATTGCAATTTCCAGCGCCTCGGGCTGCCATGAAACCTTGTATTGGATCAATGACTTGTAAATGTGTGGTAGAAGCCCTGCAATAAACCATTCTTGATTTTGTTGATCGAGGATATGGAAAGTTAGTATACCCATCATATCCTTGTACCTTTTATTGAAGTCTCATACTGATTATGTCTGTACCTGTTTAATCTCCTTCATTTCTGTGATGTACTATGACTCAAACTTTGGCTTCTTCAACTCTTTCAGTAGCACTTGTCTTATTTATTCCAAATTTTTGGCATGCCCTATAGGTGTGGTACTTTGCAGTGTCATATACCAAACCAGCCGATGGCCTCTAAACATTGTTGCTAACTATGTAATATTGACAACATCGTCTTGGACATTCTTTGCAGCCCAAATTGTCTCGCAGACAAATAGATAATGTTTTGGGTCCTCTGACCCAACTCACTGGAACTCAGGTAGTCTAAGGAATTTGTATACCCCTACCATGTTGCTTTGTGTATTCCCTTCACTTGGTGATTTTGGTTGACTCTGATTCTGACTCTGACTCTGCACACCACTTCCACTACTCTGATTACTACTACTCTATCCTCTCTGGCTACCTACAATTGCTTTTGAAAAAATTTCAATTGTTATTTTTTATTGTGGTGATGCACATGGTGTCGCAGATTCAACACAGGGCCCTTTATGAGTAGGACTTAATGGTTCTTCTTGTTGGACAACTAAGAGGGGGGTGAATCAGTTTTCACCGTGCTTAAACAATTATGCTTCTTTTAAAATATTTACAAGGCACTCAGTGATGATCACAATAATGCAGGGAAATGAACAATGGAACATTCAGCATCAGTCACATATATGAGAAACACAAAGACAGATATTTCCCAAGGAAACCCATACAAGGTAATAACCTCTTCTTCTTTATATGATAAGTATTATTTACATTCTTTACATTATCATACATTTGATCACCAACTCATTGTGAGGCTACAACCTCTGTTTTGCAAGCTGCAACTTGCTGAGAGCACCAACTCT
>JZKD02S2291541.1:372030-388814 GCA_000966675.3 Picea glauca
CCCTGGTTTCTCTAGCACCAACTAGAAGGAAGCACCAACTCCCTGGTTTCTCTAGCACCAACTAGAAGGAAGCACCAACTCCCTGTGTTCAAGCCCCCACTTGAACCTCTGAGGATGCCCGTCCTCCCTAGCACCTCCCAACCTCCCTGGATTATGAATATGAAATATTGAAACCTATTACAGTGATATAGTGTTCAATAACAGCTTACCAGTCTCATCATTGTTCTACAAGATTCTGCTACTCAGACTTCCTCGCAGTCTTACAGCATGCATCCGTTACCCATTATGTTCTTCTTCTTTTATGCTCTGTGCATCATGTCCATTAGTTGCACAGTTCTCCTTCTGTTCTTTTCAGTTGTTGCACTCTGATCCTTCTTCATACATGAATCACCTTCAACAACATCCATAGCAATCTCAGCGACAACAACAACCGCATCTCTTCTTTGTACTGTGTATTTATAGCTTTTTTGCACCTTATGCATGCAATGCACGCAATACCTCTGCATACTCACGCTATGCCGATATCCTTCACAACTCAAGTTCTCTATCTGATCATCATCATGACTCTTCAGCTTCTCTAGTCGTTTTTCCAATCGTTCAGCATCACTGTATGTTATGCTAAGATTCCTCAGCCTCTCTGGCAGTTGAGACTCTTCATCTTCTCTGTGATAGTCGAGCTCACCTTCTCTGTTCCAGTTACAAGATTCAATGCTCATCCAGTTGTCAATCACCTCCACGAGCATCTTCATCCTTCTTGAAGATTCCCAGAGACTCTTCATCTCCTCTGTCAATCACCCCAAAGTGTCTTCGAGTCCTCTAGCAGAAACCATCAGTGGTTTCTAGCAGTTACACTGTGACGTGCAACAGTAGCCCTCTAATTAGGCTCGGAATCACCTGGATCATTGGATTAACTCTGATGGGTTCTTGTGTTATTTACCCATTTTGCACTTTCGCAATTCAGAGATTCTACAATGAGACATCTTGAGTCTCCATGTCACGAGTTCTGAAACTCTGAAATGAATCTTTGATGCGCTAGCTCTTTCCTTTATATGACCGTGGCTATGACCAAGCACTTATTCATAAATTTCTTTCGCGATTTTTCATTTCGTGAATTTGGAGATGAGGCATCTCAACTCTCCAAGTCACGATCCCCGAAACACCGAAAAGAAGCTTGTCTGCACATACTCTTCTCTTCATCTCTTCGATGGTGTGACCACCAGCTGAGACCATGCGTTTATGCATAAAGCACTTTTCGTGAATTCACATTTCGTGATTCTGGAGATGAGGCATCTCGACTCTCCAAGTCACGATCCTTGAAACCCTGAGATGGAGCTGAGATCAACGGTCCACGATCTCAATGAATCTACGGTCCAGATCTCATCGTGAATTTGCATCTCGTGATTCCTTCGATGGAGGTTGTTGTCACTCCAAGTTGTGATAGGAAAAACTCTGAAATGAAGCTTAGATCAACGGTCCACGATATCGATGAATATACGGTCCAGATCTCATCGTGAATTTTCATCTCGCGATTCCTTCAATAGATATTCTTGTCACCCCAAGTCGCAATAGGAAAAAGTCTGAAATGAAGCTTAGATCAACGGTCCATACCACACCTTGATCTGACGGCTGGGATTAAATCGTGATTTTTCATATCGCGATTTCGAAGGTTATGTTTCTTACCTCTCCAAGTCGCGATAGGCGAAGCTCCGAGATGGAGCTTAGATCAACAGTCCAGAACTGTCCCCGATGGACAGCTAGAATTCTTTCACAGTTTTGGGGAGTTGGATGACTCTTGAAATTATTTTCCTTGCAGCTTCACCATATCTAACAGCTATTGAGCCTTCGTAGATACCCCAGATCCTATGGCCCAGATCTTCTCGCGATTTCGCCACTTCGCGATTTCGTCCACCTTCGCGATTTCACTGCTTCACAATTTCGTCCACCTTGTGATTTCATCACTTTGCGATTTCGTTGTTCTTTCCATCACTATTCTTTGCCATCACTAATATTTCCATCAATGACAAGCTTACTCCCAACTGTAAACCTTCCAACACTTCTATCACTATATTGGGATGAATATCTCCTTCTTCTCCTCCTATATATGGTATTTCCATAATTTGGAAAATTGTGCAAGGCTCTCTCCCCTCTGTCTCACTGCATGACGCTCCTTTCTCAGCCCCATTATTTTTTCTCTTATACCACCTTCCTCCACACAATACCCCAAACTCGTATTCTTCCTCTAGTATACCCTCTTCTTGCATCCTCAATCCCTCCCTTCATTTTTCATTACTTACTTTGGTCTCTCAGACTATCCTCTTATCATCCCTTGGTTCCCCTATGTGCGTGAATCCCCTTAGTAGTCAGATTCCATTATCATCATGCACTTTTCACACAACAACATATTTATCCACATACCCAATGATTTCAAGACCTCCCACGAGGACCTTTGAAAAAATCCCTTTCTGCAACACTATATGATTGGATATAATTTACTGCAAACTCTGTAATATATCCTCCTAGTATGTTATCCAACCAGAAATCAACTGCACAAGTAGTTTGGTTACTTACAAAATTTAGCTGTCTTACCAACTCAAGAGTCCAATTCCTCAGTGTTGGAGCTTTGTACCTTCTAGTATTTTCCACTAATCTTTCTAGCCACTCAATCGGAATAATTGGAAATTTGCCAAAGAAAGTTTCATGCATATTTGTGTACACATACCTTTTCATCCATTTCTTGTCACTCATCCGGGGATTTCTATTCTCTTGTCGAGACAACTCTCGTTCCTTTATTTCCAACTATTCTGAGATCTCTTTCTTAGTCATCCTCCAAAACATCCCCTCGATCGCAAATTATGAGTCCCAACAATAGAACCATTTGTTTGTGTCATGCATGCTTTATAAGACCCTAAGTTTAATTTATCTGTGAAAAACAAAACCCACTAGACATCGGCCCTTTCGGCATCACCTGCTTGTGCAGATGAAGTCTCACCTGAGGTATCTATTGGGACTACAAGAACCAGGAATGAGTGAGGGAATGGGAGGTGATCATTTTTTTCATTCCCCCTTATCAGTTTTGTGTGCATTATTTTGTCCATGTTCTATATTAACTTAATTAATGATTCATATTCATAATATCTATATATTCCATATTACTCCATAAACTCATTGTTGTAACATTCATGATTATTGCATAAAAATTAAACATAAGACAAAGCTAATCTACTATGCATCCAAAAAGAATTCATAATCAATCACATAAAAGGAATTTGACACCAGGCTTAACATGGTTCACCCAACTCTGGGATACGTCCACAATGACTGGCTTCTTTATTATGCTTTTTTTAAGTTCTTCAGGGTTGCGCACAGTGCTTACAAAGATATATCATGTGTATATTCTCTTATCCTAGCTAAGTCGCTCTGCAATGCAAGCCTCTCTCTCTCTCTGCATCATCCCTTACATTCAGAAAATGATTCCTCTATTTTACATAATAGAGAAGGAAATAAGGAACCGGAACCCAAAAAAATCTTATAGACAGGAAACCCTATTCTCCCAAACTATTACATATTTATACATTAATTCTAGGGTTTAAAACCCTACTTGGTTCATCCCAAAAACCCCTTACATTGCATGGCTAATTTAGTTAACTGGTTGTTCGACTTATTTCTTCTGATTTTCTGTTTACATGTTTGATCCAAGTGGATATCGGTGGCCACCCACCTTTTCCAACTGGCTCAAAATAGTTTTCTAGCAATTTTGGTAATTTACTATTTTTCGCAGTTTTTAACTTCTGGGGCCATTTTGAGACCCTAAACGACATTTTTTGGGGAAAAAGGGTTTGATATAATATAGTTCCTTCACTATTTCTGACAAAAATGAATCTCCTCAATGATACCTTTCCAATGGGATATCATGCGCCTAAAACAGAGATCGTATGAAAAAGTTACGACCCCAGGAAGTTGATGTACTAACTTACCCAAATGGGGCCCACATGATTTTTGGCGCTTCATCTCCTAGGGTTAGGTTTTTGGATGTATAGGGTTTTTGGCATTCCTTTTTACTGTAAAAATTCCTTTAGAGACTCATTGTAATCATCTTATTGTGAATGAGCGCAACTGTCACATCTCTTCTCAGAGATAAGCCGCCACCATTCCAACAAACTTGTTTCCGTTGTATTTTACAGTTTCAACTTATTTTCTTATTGAATAGAAAACCATTTTTACTGTATCTCTGTTATTTTTTGTTAAGCACTTGTTAGTAATCTATATTCATTTCTTTCTGCTCATAAAATCCATATCAGTGGTATCAAAGCGGTCAGCTCCTTGTCGTCTCAATGCATGCCCCCAACAAGGTCGGAGTACAAAGAGTTGGGTCTCGAGCTTGTTTCTCATGTCCCCAAAAAGATAGGAGATCCTTTCAAACTATTGATTGAGAAATCCCTCACGCAACAGAGGAACGATATGATGGATAGTTTCACACAAATCCTTCAGCGGCTACCAACAGGCGATGCATCTTCTTCGAGCAGAGGCGTCGCCCCCTTGAAGGTACAAATAAACTTCAATATTCATATATTTGAAGGTCAGATAGACACAAATGTTGTGTAAAAGTGGTTGAATCTACTAGAAGGGTATTTTTTTGTCCATCACTTTTCAAATAGAGAAAATATTACTTTTTTGCTCCTCAAAGTCGTTCCCCATGTCAAAGATTGGTGGGAAAATTTCTGTGAGAAAAAGGAAACAAAGGAACCCTCATTATTTGCAGTCATGGCCACCTAGGAATCCTCTAGGGATGCTATTAAGGAACAATACTACCCTGTTGGAAGCTATGACCACTTGTATACCAAATGGACCACACTACGGCAAGAAAGAGACCAAGCAGTGCCCGATTTCGCAAATATCTTCCATACCTTGCGCACCAAGCTGGGTATCAAATATTAGGAGCGACATCTGGTGCTCAAGTATCGTGGTGCTCTACATAGATACATACAAACTAAAATGGAATTTATGGACATCTCATCCTTGGGCATGGCCTACCGATATGCCGTCAAAATCGAGCAAAAGATCAAACAAAAGACGTGGCAATTTGGGCCTGGAAACCCTTTACAAAAAAATCCAGGAAATGGCGGCCCCAACCCACAAAACAAAGGAAAAATAAAATACGGATAGTATCAGGACAACCAGTCCAAGCCACAAGAAAATAAGGACACCGGAAAGACAAAGAAAGATACCAGGAAGTGGTGCGCCTTCCATAAGAGCCCTTGGCATAACACTGATGACTATCGCTCAAAGCAGTCGCTGGTAGCCGAAGTGAAAACCTCTAAATCAGATGTGGGTTCTGACTTTGATCCAAAACTAGAAAGAGGAAGACAGATCATTGATGTGGAACCCAGTGCCACCATTGCTACCACCAAGCTCCATCCTGGTGAACCAGATGAACCAGAAGAAGCAGACTGCCTCTTCCATTCATAGATGTGGGTAAAAGGAACCCCACTGCACTTCATCGTTGATAGTGGTAGCCAAAAGAACCTCATATCAGCAGAGGTCATCAAGTGACTAGCCCTGTCGACAACACCACACCCACAACCCTACACCGTTGGATGGATCCGCCAAGGAAGCAATCTTTGCTTCAGCCAACAGTGTTGACTGTCATATGACATGAAGCCCTTCAAAGACAAGGTATTGTGTGATGTTTCTCCTCTCGAAGTTTGTCATGTTCTTTTGGGCCAACCTTATTTATGGAAATGTCATGTTGTATATGAGTCTAGACCTCGTAGTGTTATTATTACTTTGAACAGGAAATTGTACAGGATACCCAAGGCAGTCCCACCTAGTGTTATTTCCTTGATCCCTGCTAATCAATGCAGGAAGGTCATCTCTCAGATGGGTAAGTTTGTATTCTTCATGTTTTTCTCTCATAATAAGGGAAAGATCACAGCCACATCCAGGGTCTTTGTGTCGGACCTCTCCACACAGTAGAAGCAAGTAGATAAGGTCATGGAAGAATACTTGGATATCTTCTCCTCACCTATCGGGGTACCTCTGCACTGCCAGGTCAAGCACCCCATCGATCTGACCCCTGACGCACCATTTCTCAATGGGCCAGTCTATCATCACTCTCTATTAGAGAATGAGGAGATCAAGCGAAAGATCCAAGAAATTCTCCACAAGGGGCATATCCATCCCATATCATCACCGTGCGGGAGCCCAATCGTGCTGGTAGAGAATACAGATGGAACCTGGAAACTCTACATTGATTATCGAGCTTTGAATAAGATCATAGTCAGAAACTAGTACCCGATTCTCTGAATCGAAGACCTCCTTGATCAACTCATGGTGGCCAAATACTTCAGTAAGATTGATCTAAATTCTGGCTACCACCAGGTCCTGATAGAATAGACAGATGTATGGAAGACCGCCTTCAAGTCAAAGGAATGCCTTTTTGAATGGTTGTTCATGCCCTTTGGTTTGATAAATTCTCCAGCCACTTTCATGAGGATGATGGATGATATACTGCAACCATTCACCAATAATTTTGGAGTGGTGTATCTAGATGACATTCTCATTTACATCAAGACTTGGGCCAAACACTTGCAGCATATTCAGTGGGTTCTGAACACCCTGCGGCAGCACAAGCTATACGGTAACTTGAAAAAATGCTCCTTCGGCATGGACAGATTCCATTACCTGGGCTACATCATTGATCACCATGGTGTACATGTGGATCCAGCCAAGATCCAAGTAATCTGTGACTAGACAGCCCCAACCACACTCACTAAGATTTGGAGCTTCTTAGGCCTTGCCAATTTATATTGCAGGTTCGTGTTGGGATTCTCCCATATTGACCAGGCCCTCAGCCAAATAACCAGGGGTGGTGGTAAGGAAAAATATTCGTGGGGACGGTCCCAACAAAAAGTGTTCGATTATTTGAAGTAGTTCTTGTGCTCATCCTCAGTACTTTCACTACCAGAACTGCATCAACCCTTTGAGATCGATACTAATGCTTTAGAATATGTTGTGGGCGTCGTTATCACTCAGCATGACCACCCCGTAGCCTATCATAGTGAGACACTATCAGATGGTGTCCATAAGTAACCTACTTACAACAAATAAATGTACTCAATTGTGAAATCCTGTCGCCAGTGGAGGCATTACATTCTTGGGAAGGAGACAATCATCCACATTGATCATAAGCCACTACAGTTCATACATACACAAGGAAAATTGCAGAATGACCACCATCAAAAGTGATCCACATACTTACAGCAATTCCACCTCAACATCAAGTATAAAATAGGAAGTGACAATCGCACCGCTGATTTCCTCAAGAGACCGCCAGTCACGGCACACACCACGGTGATAGAATCTTGCAGCCATGAGACCTCTTGATGGCCCCAACTCTATGAGACAGACCTAGACTTCGCCACCACCTACCAAATGTTGGGTGCAAATGCAATTGTCGATAATTTCCATCTTCAGGATGGGTTGTTGTGTCTTCTGGGCCATATATGTGTTCCATCAAGAAAGCGAGCGAAGTTGATCTGAGAAGCCCACTACAGTCAGTAGTAGGACACTTCAGCATTGAAAATGCAGTGGAAATGCTAAAGAAACATTTCTATTGGTCGAAACTTCGATAGGAATTCAGTAAGTGTATCAGGTCCTGCACTACTTGTGCTATTTCCAAACCGACCACTAAGAAACAAGGCATGTACACCCATCTTCCTACTCCTGACAGGCCATGGGAATCCATGTAAATGGACTACATGATAGGCCTCCCATCCACCAAGTGGGGAAATGACTGTGTTTTTATTTTTGTTGATCACTTTTCTAAGATGGTGATTCTGGTTGCCTGCAAGAAGAGCATCACAGTAGAGGCCACTGCCAAGATATTCTTTGAACAAGTCTGGGTACATTTTGGAATCCCACAAACCATTATCTCATATTGGGACAGTCAATTTCTCAGCACATTCTGGTCGAGCCTCTAGTCATTGTTGGACACCAAGATGACCAAATCCACGGCCTTCCACCCCTAGATAGATGGTCAAACCAAAAACATAAATTGAATGATTATGCATATCTTTCGCATGTATAATTACAAGCACCCTCACACATGGGATGAGAGCCTTCCCTATGTCTAGCATAGCTACAACCGATCCCTGCATAGCTCAACCGGCCACAACCCCTTTTAGGTGGGGTGGGGATTCCAACCATTGAGTCCCATATATGTTTCACTTCCCCTTGCGGTCACCTCAACTTACTCATATCCTACTCCAACTGAAGCTGACAAAGCCACCCGGTTCATTGAGCGAATCCAACACATCCGCCAACAGGTTCAGGATATCCAACAGAAGTCCAATGACAAGTACAAGCAACAACATGATCAACATCGGGTGCCACATAAGTTTCAGGTGGGCGAAAATATTTGGTTTCACTTTCAGAAATAATGCCTTACAGGACACATTGGAAGCTTCGCCCACTCCTTTATGGGTCGTACACCATCACCAAGGCCATGGGGGATAATTCTTTTGAGCTCAACATTCCTCCTTTTCTTGTCCTGCACCCAGTGTTCAACGTAGCAGAACAGTTGACACCAACAGAGCTCATCCCCGACTACATACAGTAGGAATCTAGTGATCATATTGTGAACACATAGATAAAGGGCACTCGACAGCAAAGGATCCAGCTTTATCGAGTCGTCAAAGCAGGGCAATTCCTACACCAAGGCAAGTGGCTCACCCAAGGCCAAATTCAACAGAAATTTCCTCATTTTATGGGGGAACTCAATGCAATGGAGACCATTTCTTCCTTAGGAGGGAGGATTGATCCAGGTGGATATCAGTGGCCACCCACCTTTTCCAACTGGCTCAAAACAGTTTTCTGGCAATTTTGGTAATTTATTATTTTTAGCAGTTTTTAACTTATGGGGCCATTTTGAGGCTCTAAATGACGTTTTTTGGGAGAACAAGTTTGCAATATATAATTTCCTTCACTATTTCCCCCAAAATGAATCTCCTCGACAATACCCACATGACTTTTGGCTCTTAATCTCCTAGGGTTAGGTTTTTGGATGTCTAGGGTTTTTGGCATTCCTGTTTATTGTAAAAAGGCCATCAAAGCCTCATTGTAATCATCTTATTGCTAATGAGCACAGTTGTCACATATCTTCTCGGAGATAAGCCTCCACCATTCCAAAAATATTGTTTTTGTTGTATTTTACAGCTTCATCTTATTTCCTTATTAAATAGAAAACCAGTTTTATTGTATCTTTGTTATTTTTTGTTAAGCACTTGTTAATAATATGTATTCATTTTTTTATGCTCATAAAATTCAAATCAGTGGTAACATAGCGGTCTGATCCTTGTTTTCTTATTGCATGTCCCCAATGAGTTCAAAGTATGAAGGCTTGGGTCTCGAGGTTGTTTCTCTTGAGGACAAAATATCTCGCAAACCCAAGCGACCTCTCATGGCAAGAGAAAATAAATATGATGGGACAGGAGATCCTTTCAAACTATTGATTAAGGAATCCCTCACGCAATAGAGGAACGAGATGATGGATAGTTTCACGCAAATCCTTCAACGGATAACAATAGGTGACGCATCTTCTTCGAGCGGAGGCACTGCCCCCTTCAAGGTACAAATATATTTCGATACTCCTATATTTGAAGGTCAAATAGACAAAGATGTTTTAGACAAGTGGTTGAATCTACTAGAAGTCTATTTTTTTGTCCATAACTTTTTGAATAGAGAAAATATTACTTTTTCGCTTCTCAAAGTCGTTCCCCATGGAAAATATTGGTGGGAAACTCTCTGTGAGAAAAAGGAAACAGAGGAATCCTCATTATTTACAGTCATGGCCACCTGGGAATCCTTCAGGGATGCTATTAAGGAACAATACTACCCTTTCGGAAGCTATGACGACTTTCATACCAAATGGACCACACTATGACAAGAAAGAGACCAAGTTGTGCCCGATTTCACAAATATCTTCCATACCTTGCGCACCAAGTTGGGTATCAAAGATTTGGAGTGACACCTAGTGCTCAAGTATCACGATGCTCTGCATAGATACATCCAAACCGAAATGGGATTTTTGGACATCTCATCCTTGGGCGTGACCTACCAATATGCCGTCAAAATCAAGCAGAAGCTCAAACAAAAGATGCATAAATTTGGGCCTGGGAACCTCGCACAACAAAATCCAAGAAAGTACGGCCCCAACCCATAGAACAAAGAACAGAGAAAATATGGACAGTATCAAGACAACCAGTCCAAGCCACAAGCAAAGAAGGACACTGGAAAGACAAAGAAAGATACTGGGAAGTGGTGCTACTTCCATATGAGCCCTTGGCATAACGTTGCTGACTGCCACTCAATGCAGTCACTAGTGGCCGAAGTAAAAGCCTCTAAATCAGATGTGGTTTATGACTCTGAGCCAGAACCACAAAGGGGAATATGGATCATTGACACAGAACCCAGTGCCATCGTTGCTACCACCAATCTCTAGCCTGGTGAACCAGACGAGCCAGAAGAAGCAGAGCGCCTCTTCCATTCATAGGTGTGGGTAAAATGCACCCCGCTACACTTCATCATTGATAGCAGTATCCAAAAGAACCTCATCTCAGAAGAGGTCATTACGTGACTGGACCTGTCGACAATGTCACACCCACAACCCTACACCATTGGATGGCTCCGCTAAGGAAGCGATCTTCGTGTCAACCAACAGTGTCAAATTTCGTATGGCATCAAGCCCTCCAAAGATGAGGTATTGTGTGATGTTTCTCCTCTTAAAGTTTGTGATGTTATTTTGGACCAACCTTATTTATGGAAACGTCATGTTGTATATGATTCTAGGCCTCGTAGTGTTATTATTACTTTGAATAGGAAATTGTATAGAATACCCGAGGTAGTCCCACCTAGTGCTATTTCCTTGATCTCTGCAAAGAAATGTAGGAAGGTCATCTCTCAGACGGCGAATTTTGTATTCTTTGTGATTCTCTCTTATAATAAGAGAAAGATCACAACCACATCCAGGGTCTTTGCGGCCGACCCCTCCACACAGTAGAAGCAAGTAGATAAGGTCGTGGAAGAATACTTGGATATCTTCTCCTCACCTACCGGGGTACCTCTGCACTGTAAGGTCAAGCACCCCATCGATCTGACCCCCGGTGCACTTTTGTCCAATGGGCTAGTCTATCACCGCTCTTTGTTAGAGAATGAGGAGATCAAACAATAGATCCAAGAAATGCTCCACAAGGGGCACATCGATTCTATCTCATGACCATGTGGGATCCCAATCATGCTGGTAGAGAAGAAATATGGAACCTGGCAACTCTGCATCGATTACTAGGCTCTGAATAAAATCACATTCAGAAACCGGTACCTAATTCCCTGAATCGAAGACCTCCTTGATCAACTCACAAGGGCCAAATACTTCAGTAATATTGATCTGAAGTCTGGCTACCACTAGGTCCTGATAGAATAGACAGATGTATGGAAGACCACCTTCAAGTCAAAGGAAGGCCTTTTTGAATGGTTGGTTATGCCCTTTGTTTTGAAAAATTCTCTAGCCACTTTCATGAGGACGATGGATGATATTCTACGACCATTCACCAATAATTTTGTAGTGGTGTATCTAGATTACATTCTCATTTACAACAAGACTTGGGTTGAACACTTGCAGCATATTCAACAGGTTATGCACACCCTGCGGCAGCACAAGCTATATGCCAACTTGGAAAAATGATCCTTCGGCATGGACAGGGTCCATTACTTGGGCTACATCGCTGATCAGCGTGGTGTACATGTGGATTCATCCAAGATTCAAGTCATCCGTGACTGGACAGCCCCAACCACACTCACTGAGATTCAGATCTTCTTGGGCCTTGCCAATTTCTACCCCAGGTTCATGTTGGGATTCTCCCATATTGCATGGGCCCTCAGCCAAATAACCAGGGGTGGTGGTAAGGAAAAATATGCGTGGGGCTGGTCCCAACAACAAGCGTTCGATTATTTGAAGCAACGCTTGTACTCATCCTCAGTACTTTCACTACTATGCCTGCATCAACCCTTTGATATCGAGACAGATGCTTCAAACTATGTTGTGGGCGTCATTCTCACTTAGCATGGCCACCCTGTGGCCTATCATAGTGAGACACTATCATATGTTGTCCGTAAGTAACCTACTTATGACAAAGAAATGTAATCCATTGTGCAATCCTGCCACCAGTGGAGACATTACATTCTTGGGAAGGAGACAGTCATCCACACTGATCATAAGCCACTGCAGTTCATATAGACACAAGGAAAATTATAGAATGATCGCCATCAAAAGTCGTCCACATACTTGTAGCATTTTCACCACAACATCAAGTATAAAATAGGAAGCATCAATCGTGTCGTTGATTGCCTCAACAGACTGCCAGTCGCGGCACTCACCATGGTGCTAGACTCTTGTGGCCATGAGACCTCTAGATGGTCCCAACTCTATGAGACAGACCCAGACTTCGCCACCACATACCAAATGTTGGGTGCAAATGCAGTTGTCGATAATTTCCATCATCAGGATGGGTTGTTGTGTCATCTAGGCCATATCTTTGTTATATCAAGTGAGTGAGCGAAGCTGATCTGGGAAGCCCACTACATTCGGGTAGCAGGACACTTTGGCATTGAAAATACAGTGGTGATGCTACAGAAACATTTCTAATAGATGAAAATTCGATAGAAGGTCAACAAGTGTATTAGGTCTTGCACTGTCTGTGCTATTTCCAAACTGACCACTAAGAAACAGGGCATGTACACCCATCTTCCTACTCCTCACAGGCCATGGAAATCCATCGTTATGGACTACATGTCGGGCCTCCCATCCACCAAGTGGGGAAATGACTTTGTTTTTGTGTTTTTTGATCTCTTTTCTGAGATGGTGATTATGGTTGCCTGCAAGAAGAGAATCACAACAAAGTCCACTGCCAAGATCTTCTTTGAACGAGTCTGGGTACATTTTGGAATCCCAAAAACCATTGTCTTAGATAGGGACAGTCGATTTTCAGCACATTATGGTTGAGCCTCTAGTCACTGCTAGACACCGAGTTCACCAAATCCATAGCCTTCCACCCCAAATAGATGGCCAAATCAAGGTCGTAAATCGAATGATTGTGCATATCATTCACAAGTGTAATTCCAAGCACCCTCGCACATGGGATGAGAGCCTTCCCTATGTCCATCATAACTACAACCGAGCCCTACATAGCTCAACCGGCCACAACCCCTTTTATGTGGTTTTGGGATTCCAACCATTGGGTCCCATAGATGTTGCACTTCCCCTTACGGTCATCTCAGTTGAATCATATCCTAATCAAATTGAAGCTGACAAATCCACCCGCTTCATTGAGTGGATCCATCACATCCTCCAACAGGTTCAGGATATCCAACAGAAGTCCAATGACAAGTACAAGCAGCAACATGATCAACATCGGGTGCCACATAAGTTTCATGTGGGTGAAAAAGTTTGGTTGCACTTGCAAAAAGAACACCTTACAAGACCCCATCGAAAGCTTCACCCACTTCATTATGGTTTGCACACCATCACCAAGGTCATGGGGGATAATGCTTTTGAGCTCAGCATTCCTCCTTTCCTTGTACTGCACCCAGTGTTCAACATGGACCTCCTTTTCCCTTATTTCCCACCATTATTGGACACCTCAGAAGTAGCAGAACAATTACCACCAATAGAGATAAACCCCGAATGCATACAACAGGCATCTAGTTATCATATTGTGGACACATAGATCAAGGGCACTCGACAACAAAGGATCCAGCTTTATCAAGTCGTCAAAGAAGGACAGCTCCTGCACCAAGGCAAGTGGCTCACCCGGGGACAAATTCAGCAGAAATTTCGTCATATGATGGGGGAACTCAATGCAATGGATACCATTGCTTCCTAAGGAGGGATGATTGATCCAAGTGAATATATGTGGCCACCCACCTTTTCCAACTGGCTCAAAACAATTTTCTAGCAATTTTGGTAATTTACTGTTTTTAGTAGTTTTTAACTTCTGGGGCCATTTTGAGGCCCTAAATGACATTTTTGGGGAAAACAGGTTTGTAATATATAATGTCCTTCACAATTTCCCCCAAAATGAATCTCCTCGATGATACCCACATGACTTTTGGCGCTTCATCTCCTAGAGTTAGTTTTTTGGATGTCTAGGGTTTTTGGCATTCCTGTTTATTGTAAAAAGGCCATCAGAGCCTCATTGTAATCATCTTCTTGCGAATGAGTGGAGCTTCCACATCTCTTCTCAGAGATAATCCGCTAGCTTTCCAACAAGATTTTTTTTCTTGTATTTTACAGCTTCATCTTATTTCCTTATTAAATAGAAAACTAGTTTTACTGTATCTTTGTTATCTTTTGTTAAGCACCTGTTAATAATCTGTATTCATTTCCTTCTGCTCATAAAATATGGATAAGTGGTATCAGAGTGATCATCTCCTTTTCATCTTAATGCATGTCCCCAATGAGGTCGGAATACAAAGATTTGGGTCTAGAGCTTGTTTCTATTGAGGACAAAAGTTCTTGCACGCCCAAGCGACCTCTCATGGCAAGAGAAAATAAAGATGATGAGATAGAAGATCCTTTCAAATTGTTGATTGAGGAAGCCCTCACGCAACAGAGGAACGCGATGATGGATAGTTTTGTGAAAATCCTTCGGTGGCTACCAACAAGCGACGCATCTTCTTCGAGCGGAGGCACCGCCCCCTTCAAGGTACAAATAAATTTCGATATTCCTATATTTGAAGGTCAGATAGACACAGATGTTGTAGATGAGTGGTTGAATCTACTAGAAGGGCATTTTTCTGTCCATGACTTTTTCAATAGAGAAAAGATTACTTTTTCTCTCCTCGAAGTCATTCCCCATGTCAAAGATTGGTGGGAAACTTTATGTGAGCAAAAATAAATAGAGGAACCCTCATTATTTATAGCCACGACCACCTGGGAATCCTTCAGCGATGATATTAAGGAACAATACTACCTTGTCGGAATCTATGACGAATTTTATACCAAATGGACCACACTACGGCAAGAAAGAGACCAAGCAGTTCCAGATTTAAAAAATATCTTCCAGTTCGTGATTCGCTCTCAAAATAAGAGAAAGATCACAGCCACATCTAGGGTCTCTACAATCGACCTCTCCACACAGCAGAAGAAAGTAGATAAGTTCGTGGAAGAATAATCGGATATCTTCTCCTCACCTACTGAGGTACCTCTACACTGCCAGGTCAAGCACCCCATCGATCTAACCCCCGGTGCACCATTTCCAAATGGGCCAGCCTATCGTCGCTCTCTGTTAGATAATGAGGAGATCAAGTGAAAGATCAAAGAACTACTCCACAAGGGGCACAGTCGTCCCAGATCATCACCGTGCAGTAGCCCAATCATGTTGGTATAGAAGAAAGATGGAACCTGGTGACTCTGCATTGATTATCAGGCTCTGAATAAAATCACAGTCAGAAACTGGTACCTGATTCCCCGAATCAACGACCTCCTTGATCAACTCATGGGGGCCAAATTCTTCAGTAAGATTGATCTAAAGTCTGGCTACCACCAGGTCCTGATAGAACAGACATATGTATGGAAGATTTCCTTCAAGTCAAAGGAAGGCCTTTTTGAATGCTTGGTCATGCCCTTTGGTTTGAAAAATGATCCAACCACTTTCATGAGGATGATGGATGATATCCTGTGACCATTCACCATTAATTTTTTAGTGGTGTATCTGGATGACATTCTCATTTATAGGAAGACTTGGGCTGAACACTTGCATCATATTCAATAGGTTTTTCACACCCTGCGGTATCACAAGATATAAGACAACTTGGAAAAATGCTCCTTCAGCATGGACAGGGTCCATTACCTAGGCTACATTGTTGATCAGTGTGGTGTACCTATGGATCTAGCCAAGATCCAAGTCATCCGTGACTGGCCAGCCCCAACCACACTCACTAAGATTCAAAGCTTCTTGGGCCTTGCCAATTTATACCGCAGGTACGTGTTGGGATTCTCGCATATTGCATGGGCCCTCAACCAAATAACCAAGGGTAGTGGTAAGGAAAAATTTGTGTGGGGTTGGTCCCAACAAAAAGTGTTCAATGATTTGAAGCAGTGCTTGTGCTCAACCCCTATACTTTCACTACCAGACCTACAACAACCCTTTGAGATTGAGACAGATGCTTCAGACTATGTTGTGGGCGTCGTTCTCACTCATCACAGCCACCCCATGGCCTATCATAGTGAGACACTATCAGATGTTGTCCATAAGTAACCTACTTGTGACAAAGAAATGTACTCCATTGTGCAAGCATGTCACCAGTGGAGACATTACATTCTTGGGAAGGAGACAGTCATCCAAACTGATCATAAGCCACTGAAGTTCATAAAGACACAAGGAAAATTGCAGAATGACCGCCATCAAAAGTGGTCCACATACTTGCATCAATTCTACCTCAACATCAAGTATAAAACAGGAAGCACCAATTGCATCGTTGATTGCCTCAGCAGACCGTCAGTTGTGGCACTCACCACAGTGCTAGACTCTTGCAACCATGAGACCTATGAATTTCCCCAACTCTATGAGACAGACCCGAACTTTTCCACCACCTACCAAATGTTGGGTGCAAATGAAAACTAGAAAGAAACAGGCCAAGCGTGTCATATTAATGAGAATGACGACAACAGTACTTACAATCGTAGATACGAATGCGACAGCTTCGTCAAGTCCTCTTTGTCCAACCCTTGC